>JAQGBD010000672.1:0-25592 GCA_034698165.1 Punctoribates punctum | reverse complement strand
GAGTATCCGCCGGGACTATGCGCCAGAGTGTGAAATCCGGGACAATCCCGGCTGGGCCGGGACACTTGGCAACCCTAATTGCATTCACTGATTCCACAGCTTTTGCTCTTTAACTCTAAACCCATTCATAAAATACTTTCACTGATTAATCAAATTCTCAATTCTTATCCAAAATTATTTATATATTTTTATTTATTTCAAGTATTTTAAGTATTTTTATTCACATTTTTTTTGTAAAAAAAAAATATTTAAACTTTTTTTAAATCTGATTTTTCATTGAATTACAACAGAAGTAAACCAAAGAGTTCTCAATATCTGAGAACTTGTGATTATCTCTCATTTTTAAGAGCGACCACTATCCAGATCACTGATCAGTCATCTATCTTAATATAATTTCGAGACAATTTCAGTACTCATGTAGATGAACAGGTTTGGTGCACAAATTATCATGGTCATTCAATAATGGATCGAATGTTGAAAAGAATAATAATTAATGTTTCATTATAAACAAGTGGTTATTCCAAGAATAAATTTATGGCTAAAATGGCTTAACCTTATCTAAATTACTTTTAATTTAAGCCTTTCCATCGCCTTTTCTATTGGTTCATAGTTTTAATCTCCGAACTGTGTTAATAGGGAGTGGGTAAGAGATCCAAGATCCAAATTTATATAAGCCCAAACTTTTTCTCGTAAAAACTAGTGACAAGGTAACATTGAATATTAGGCCGTCCCATAAAATTGAATGACCTCATTAATTAATAATTATTAACTAATTTTGAACATAATTTCATACTTTAGTTGAGTAACAGAAGAGATATAACAAAAATATTCCTTAATTTTTGATAAAATGAATTGCAATGAATGGGATCTAAACTTTTGCCATTAAGTCAGGCAAAGGATACAAAGTGGGTCTCCTATCGCCACTAACTGTCCTTTTTTGAAATGTAAAGCTCATCGATTATGACCATGCACATCTATATTCTGAAAGATTTTTATTCAAACACTAGTTTTGAAATATATGGTTGATTGAGAGGTTGTTCCCTGGTACTCCATAAAAGAGTGAACAGATTGACGAAAGATCTTCTCAACAAAAACAAGTTTAGTATCTAAACAAATGCCTCAATTAGTCTAACATTAAATTAATCACTTAATTGAGAGTTAATTCAATTTAAAGACAGAAGTCATTCAACAAATTGTTCTAAACTCAAGACTAAGGACTCAAATGTCAAACGGATAACAAGTGAACCAAATTTCGTATATTAACCAAAATATTCCGAAATTAAATGTTTATTAAATGATAGAAAAGTTATTTCGAAAAAAACATTAGACTTTATTCATGAGAGGAAAGCCTAGAGCGCGGCCGCCGCCGCTTCAGCTAATTGACGGGCTTTAGTGGCACTCCTCAGTTGAGCGGCAATTCTGTCCAAATCTTGATATCCCTGACGAGTGAGTCGTCGACCACCAGTATTGGCGTCCTTTTCAACCCATTTGATGCCTTCCAAAGCCTGAAGAGATTTTCGGGCGATATTAGAGCTTCCGCGACAGTAATGGGAGGGACGGGTGCCCTTTCGGTACCGACCGCCGTATATTTTGGTCAAAGAACCGACGCCTTCGTTAAAAGATAGAGATAATTAATAATTGAATATTAAGTGAAGACAAGAGATGACTGACCGACGGGTGATCTCAAGTAGAGATGTCGGGCAACTGAAGCCGATCTGATGTAAAACCAGTCCTCATCGAAAGGGGCCAACTCTTTGAACACTCCTGTCTTAACCAAATCAACCCATTCAGGGACTCGCAGTTTACCCGACCTTTCAATCAAAATAAACTCCAATTAATTGAAAAATATTTAAATTAATATAATATTACTTTTTGAGAAAGTCGGCCAACTTTTTAACAAACTCTGACTGATCCACGTCTTTGACGCCAACAGACCTCACGTTTGCATTCATTGTCTAAATGGTTAAAGAATTTGTTAAAAACAACTTAAATATTGATTAGATTTAACTCACAATTAAATTAAATGAAGAAAACAAACAAATTATGAATGTATTCAACACTCGTTTCAATAGGAAAAGGAAATAACAAACACTCAAACCATTCACTGCTTTCCATAAATTACGACAAATTCGGGATTTTATCGAAAGATTCTCTAAAATCAAAATTCACAAAATTTTGTCTGTTTTTCATTTTTTGTGATCCAGACTCAATTGTGAATAAAATATGCATGCTACTACTTATATAAGGCATTAAAGGGTCTAAAAGCTTTATAAACAGAGTTTTTCTGACTTTCTAAACATGAGTTAACAAAAGTAACCGTTTCTGTTATCACTCAAAGACCTGTCCTCCTAATCAACATTTTGGCCAAATTGGTTCTCATATCGATATAAATATAATTAAAACATTACTCCGAAACTGTTTTGACACTTCGGGGGTGAACTTCTTCGAAATAAATTAGCTAGCACATTGAGCCTTGAGTTACATGCAGGCATGAGCGAGACAACTTAAAATTTGCGCCACTAAGTTAAGTAAGCTTGGACGAAAAACTCTTGATGATTTTTCATGAGAACAGAAGTTTTTTAATATTTTCAAAAATTTTCTAATTTAATAAAAAGGGTGTGAAATGTCCAGAAATAAACTAACCACTGATATTTTGCATCGAGCTAATAATTTCGAGACTATTTCCAGGTCAAAGGTGGGCACTTTGAAAATTTATTTCAACAAATGATGAATTTTACCTCATTTATCTTTCATTGCAATACCCAAAATTATGCATGTTGAAAGTATGCATATTATTCACTTTTATTCACTATGTATTTCCTATGGGAGTGATTCATTTATGAATGAACTTGTGCTTGATACGAAAAAGAATAATAATATAAAATGAATATAATGTTAACTCTTCATAGACTGAGGTGACAAGAATGCACTTTAAGCGGTTGTTTTTATAAGCCAAACGACTGGGAATTGAGATGAAGTAAATTTGATATTAATTTGGCATTTTTTAGATAAGACCATCTTGGTCATTGTATCAGTTTATTTCTTTAATAGTCATTATCACAGTTTTCATTGAAATAATTGGAATTTTGATTTAAATTATAATAATTTCAAACTTTTAGGACACAATTTGATGAGCTTGCTCAATTTATGGTTAGATTAGACTCTGTCGACATTGCAATTACAGATACCACTACTGGTAATACCGAGCGCTGCGGCTCCGGCTCTGCTCACGTCAAGAATGCGTCCGGCCACAAAAGGTCCTCGGTCATTGATTCTGACGGTAATACTTCTGCCATTACAGGAGGCCCTCACCTTAGTTCCAAAGGGAAGTGTCTTATGAGCGGCGGTCATAGCATTTCCGTTATACTTCTCGCCACTGGCGGTGAGGGCTCCGTCGAGACCCACCCCATACCAGGAACAGACTCCAGATTCAGCTGAGATCACAATATTTCAGAATTAGTTTTACAACAATTTCAGTGAAAATATTAGAAATTACCCGAAATTAGACCGAAAACAGAGACAATGGCAACAAATCCAAGAATTCTTTGCATTTTTGCGTTCAATTAATTGAAAATAAAATCATTTCAATCCTTTTTATAGCAATTTATAACAAAAAGTGTTGTAAATAAAAATTACTTTTTTACCAGGGTAATTCTGAGGAAACAATTCCACAGATCATTAGAAATGTTCGAAACTTTGTGTAAATTTCGAGTAAAACTTTTCTATTGATTAAACCATTGAGTTATTCACACAAATGATGAGAAAAATTAGTTACAAAACAAATGGAAACAATCGTTGATTAATCTATTCTTTGTTTTGCATAATATTCTGATAAATGGTTTATCCAGTGATGCGAAAAGGGGGGTAAATTGGTATTGGGTACCCCTCTTAATTGTTTTGCTCCACTGGACCGCCCAAAACTTTGGCCGAGAGAACCCCCTCCACCCCCGCCTAGCGAGGCAGCAATATTTTTACCTTGGTCCCCCTTTGATTTTCAAGAGCTGTGAAAAATAACCTCTCCTATACCCCCCGGAAAAAAACCACCTGAGTCGAGGTCAATCCGCATCACTAGTTTTATCGATAGAGCTCTGGGAGACTTCATTCCTATCATTAGTTTCGCAATAAAAAGGAATATTCACAAAAGTGTACATGATCAAATCTTATTGCAATTGATTACTTATTTGCCAAATAAGTTATTCTTTACAATCGTTTTGAACTCAATTACTTTGATATACTTTTTAATAGGCTTTAAATTTTATTATAATGTATTAAATTGATTAATCTGGCAACTTTAATTTAATATAATAGTTTAGAAGTCATATGATCTTGATTATTGTCAAATTGCTCAATGTTCTTATCTTTATGTATGATATGTTGAATATCTTTTATTTTTAGAATATAGATATCGATATTCATTAGACAAGTATTGAATGTCGATTATTATGTAATACTTATCAACAGTGATGTGTTAGGGGAAGACCTTTTGGCCAAAAATTTTAACATTAGGCCATCCCTTATGCCCCTAATGTGAAGGACCTAGCACATCCCTATGACTAAATGATTTGAATAGAGATTTTTTGTTTTTGTTTTAATGTTTTATTAAATTTGATTTATTGAAAAAATAACATTTTAATGATTATGTCTTAACAACAGTGCATTGGGCGACACCGGCGCTCACAATACCCAACTGTTGTGCGGCTGCTTTACTCAGGTCAAGAATACGTCCGGCAACAAAAGGTCCTCGGTCGTTCACTGTCACAACAACACTCTTTCCATTAGCCGTAACCCTGACTTTTGTACCGCAGGGAAGGGTTTTGTGGGCCGCAGTCATAGCGTTCTCATTGAATATCTGACCACAGGCTGTCTTCTTGCCATTAAAGCCCGGCCCATACCAAGAACACTTCCCTGATTCACCTGCAATATTAAAGTTGACATAAGAATTGAAAATTATTTGTTGAGAAAATACCCGAAACAATTGCGATCACAAAAAAGATAGCGAAGAGACAAAAGATTTTATTCATTCTTCAAATTATTTTTATTTTACTCTTTAATTGAAAGTTAATTCAAATATTGTTTTGATTAATGATTGAAAACCAAAAGCCTTTTATACTTAAACATTGTTTATCAGAATTGGTTTAACAACACTTGTATTTACTCATCAATTATCAGAAATGATCAGGATATTATTACATTTGAGAATGTACCTGTTGCATGTGCTCCTCCTGCTTCGTGTGTTTGCTCTAGATAAGCAAGATTATCTTAACACAAATATCATATGAAAAATACATCTTTAGATCGTTTATATTTGATTCACTCAAATAAGCCACAATTAATTGGTTCTATTTGATTATAAATTTAAGCCAGGACAAATTCTGTTGTCCGGGCAAATTGTCTTTCAACAAATGAGAGGACATTTTTCATAATAAACCTGGTTATGGTTGTGTTCGGGTCTCATATATTGATTTCAAGTTCAAATGAAATCGTTTTTCATAGAATCAGTTAATGTAAATATTTGTTTTGTCTGTAAATAATCAATAATCCGGGTAAAGTCGGGGTATAGTCGAGGTATAGTCCGGTTCATCACTTGTTGCCATAAATTACTGTCAATTATTCGACAATTAATGGAATAAAACGACAAACAAAGAGTATTATCCAATAATTCCTGGAATACCAAAACCTTTGATAACAATTATTTAAAAACTTTTACAAATCTTCAGAGAATTTACAGAATTTGTTTTCGACTTAAAATGTATTTCGATAAAGAGATGAGAAGAACAGGTCTCTGATAACCTGCAAAACAGACCAAAACTTATATAAATAATATTTATTATATAATCGGAAAATTTTAAACCAAAAACATATTTTTCACAAACGTTTTCAAACAAATTCTTAACAAATATATTGGATTTATAAACATTTAGACAACAATTATATAAATATTTTTCTGAGCAAAAGGTCTTCTAATTAGAAATGAAATAAAAAAAGAACAAAAATAATGGAAAACATAATTAGAATGAGTTTTATATTATATTAATTCAAACTTTGTTTAAACGAAACCCATTGAAGAATGGATGAGAGAGCGCCTCATCTGAGGTCAGACGAAATTTGTGGTCAAATACTAGCAGTTTGTCCACAAAATCAATGGACATCTCATCGCTAAAGAATTGATTGTCAGAAGAGAGGTATTGCTTCCAATCGGTTCGGGGGAAACTCGAATCCAAAATACTTTTAAAGAAGGTTCTCTTCAGACCGTATTTCTTGAGGTAATTCTTAAGACAATGAGTGCCCAAAACAGAGCATATTTTCATCAATTGATCCAAATTATCCGATCCCTGGAAGAAGGGATCCCTTTTGAATATAAGTCCGGCGACGACACAACCGAAGGACCACATGTCCAGAGAGTAGTCATACGTCGGATAATTACAGAGAAGTTCCGGTGATTTGAAATGTCTTCCATTCAAACAATTTGATTAAAATAGGAATTGTGGCCAAAGAAAGGCATACCTCGAGGCGACGCTCACCGAATAGACTTTACCCTCGATGTGGGTGTCGGCCAAACCCCAATCGATTAGACGCAAGATTTTGCGTCTTCTGTCGATCACAACATTTGATGGTTTGATATCCCGATGAATGATATTCTGAGACAATCGAAGAATTGATTAAATCATTTAAATTAAGAATAATTGTGAGACTATTCACATGTCTGTGACTGTAATCAATTGCCCGCAAGAGTCGTATCAAATAAAAGTGTATCTCATTTGAGTCTAAATTCGGGCCTAAAGTCTTGAGGGTATCCTTCGATATGAAGGGAAAGACCAGCGAAGGAACGCCATTATTGATAATCAGATCTTTGAGTTTAATAATGTTGTGTCCGTCAGACAAGAGCTTCAAAATACCGATTTCTCGAATCACTTTATCGGGTCGGACGGGTTTCAACACTTTTACGGCCACTTTCTTATTGTTGGTCACATTGAACGCCTCAAACACTTCCCCATAACGTCCGAAACCGATTCTACTGATCAGTTCGTAATCGTCTGTCTTTCCGGTTCCGATCATATCCTTTATATTGAAATTATTTATGTCTTTGATTGACATCTTATTGTCTTAAGTTTTGTCTCTTTTTTTAATCACTAATTAATGCGCTTTTTATTAGAAAAAGGAGTCATTCATAAAGACTGAGACGTCGTTCAGTTGTTTGGATAAGATTTGGATATTATTTGACTCAACTTTGAGACAAATATTTCTAAAATATGAGTCGATTTCAAACAATCATTTTATAGCTTTCATTGAATTAAAGGCGAGAAACGACCTCTCATTCAATCTAAATCATTATATTAGTCTTATTCGATGAATAGACTGAATAGAAATTATATTTAACGGCAAATATGGTATTTTATCTTAAAATATCCAAATCACAATCGATTTCCGACATTTCTTGTGAAGTCTTTCTCTGATGAGACACTCTTTCAAAGAAAACAGGAATTTATAAGAATATTATTTATTCGAAACTAATTTTTAGACAATTCATTGTTTTCATGTATTGTATCCAAAGAATTATCCGAAGATTTATTCCAATTCAGAGGAGATATCCGAAGAAAATTGTTTTTCCTATATTTAAAGATAATTTCTATAATAAGGAGAATAACTGCCAGAGTTTGGCCCAAAATAAATAAGTAGATCGCGCTTTGCAATTGTTCTAGGTGAAGAATTCTATATCGTCGATAATGAGCCCCAAAATCATTGGATTGTTGGGCACTCGAAACCAATTTTCTATTCTCTGATAACCGCCAGTAGTCGAGAAAACCTCCAATTTTGAGGTCAGAAATCCTGTGGATTAATAATATTGTAATTCAGAGACAAATACTGTTAATAAGTGAATACAATTTATTGAAACTCTCCTTATGCTCGAAATCCTTTCTGATGGCGACTCCCATTATATCAACAAAAAGAGTGGACTCCTGTGTCGGTGGCGGCAAATAAATCGATTTCGAACCGAATCTTAAGATTCCGTACATCAGATGATCTCTGGTTGAGATAAAAGCCGTCGGTTTACTTCCTTTGCGAACCACATTAAGTGCTTCCTCTTTATTCTTGACCGGCACTAAGTATTCCCCCAATTCTTTATAGACACCAAAAGTAGCTGCCTTCAAATAGAGAAACTAGATTAGTTTTATCAATCTGGTACTAATCAGGGCATAAATACTTTTAGTGATTCGTAATAAGACGATCCTCCGATTGCTGTCACTTGTATTCTTCCACTTCTCTGTTCAGCCGCCAAATCAACCAAATCATTGATTGGAATAATTTTGCTAGGTACTGCCATCAAGGAGTATAGGCATCCACTATAGCTGGAAGTGAGGACAAGACAGGCCAACAGCCAAAAGTATAGCAATAGTCTTAACTCAACAATGTTTGGGGGCCGACAACAAAAGGTTTGCTTTAAAAGAGCGCTTATTATTCCCCACTTTATGTGCAGAGATCGGTATTGAACCCGTTTTTTGAGAATCAGGCCTTCGATGGACAGCATTATAAACATGGAAATTATAATACAGACCCAAACCAATACATCGAACGGTTCGATAACTAAAGTGACTTTTGGTTTGTTTTTTGGCGGAGGGGTTATGAACGACACCGAAGTTATTATATGCGGTTCTGTGAAGTAAACCGCTTCTGATCTCTCCTGT
The DNA here is from genome assembly GCA_034698165.1 of Punctoribates punctum. NCBI lineage: Eukaryota > Metazoa > Arthropoda > Arachnida > Sarcoptiformes > Punctoribatidae > Punctoribates > Punctoribates punctum. Next base: position 16,908 of record JAQGBD010000672.1, on the reverse strand, counting down.
GTTATGGTCAGACCACCTAAACCTATGTCAGCCGTCTTTTATAAAAAACTATTGATGAGTGGATTCGTTGGGGGAAAAAATGATAACCTTGGACGCAATGGCGCCAATGATTCCGGTCCAGTTATGATTTGAATCGAGGACACCCCAATCATTATTACAATTGATGACTCTATACGTGAAATTGAAGTGAGAGCACAACGCCTTCAATAGCTTCACCTCAACTCCTGATGTGAGGTTCCACTTATTTATATCAGGAAAATAATCCATAAACACATAGGGAGGACTCTGACCAAAAGATCAAAATTACCAAGATTATATCACAACATTACTGCATGACTTACTAAATTTGTGGCTACTGTAAGAAGTGTACCGTTGAGGTCCGGTCTGGAGCCCATTTGAAAAAATGATTCCTCCTAGATCATTTTATAGAAAGAAATAAATACAAAATATTTTTTCTTTTATTAGACAATCGAATGTCTGCTGAGAATTATGAGAAATATTGTTCAGAATAATAATATTTGAATAAAAATATAAATTAGAATAAATTGGAAGTACTTTAGTGAGAAAACTACCAATTCTTCTATTCTAATGAATATTCAGTGGTATTGAAAATTTGTTTTATTGTCTTTCTTTACCATTAAGTTATCAAAACTTAAGATTAATTCATTTCATTTGAATAAATCATTTTGTTGTGACTTTTTGAGTGTTTCTATTATAATAAATAGCTTTCACTTTGATTAATTTAATATGTAACTAGATCATTTGATGAGTATATTCAACTTTAATGTATTTCGCGAGTTCACCGAATTATTCAAAAATCTGTTTTCTTTCTGCAAATATATAGAAAATAATGTCTAAAAAGTTATTTTAAAAATAGTTTATTCAACTTTGAGTTTACAATAGATTTAACAATTATTATAAAATGAGATAGGTACAAATTAGTTAATTTCAATTTTTATAACTTGAAACAAATATTTGAAAGTAATTGAAATCAACTCGAGTTTCAAATATTGAATGAATTAAAAGAGAATATAAACCGAATTATTCTCTGGGAGTAAACAATCCGTGAATAGTGGCCGGAATGTGAGCATTACTTATGTGGATCTGAGCCCTCGCCAACTCTGTGAAAGTTTTCCCGTCGAGTATAAGCAAAAAATTGGGTTTTGTTTCATCACTGTCTAAAACAATTGATAGGACGACGCCATCGTCTTCTTCTACAGCACCGGGACGTGGGATAAACTGACATTCACCAGGATATGCAGTCTCCGATTCTTTCCAAGTTATCGCTTCTTTTGTGGTCACATCAAGTTTACAGATCTAAAAATACAAGAAAGGATCAGTCTAATGAACTTGCTCAATTTATTCGGTAACTTTATTGATAAACAAGATGTGGGCAATACTACTACTGACCGAGTTTTCAAAATGTCCCCTCTCGAAGACTCCACTTCCATAGCAATAACGATATTTCCTTCCATTGAAGAATTTTGAGTTAATGGTGGGTAACTCAAAACCGGGTAAACCCAACTGTTCGGGAGTGACCCAAACATTTGACTTTTCATTTAATTGAGCTCTCGCTTCGGTTTGACCCAGAGTTACCAAATTCTTGCCTGATTCAAACTGATTTAAAATTTTATTCAAAGTTCACCATGATAATTGCAATTACTTTTTTGTCGGGAAGAGGCAGAGGCAGAACATATCTCCTGGGAATGGGAGGACTATTGACATCCCACTGGTTTGCCCTCAGCTTAGGGATAGACCACTTGTCGAGAATGGATGAGTCGTCGTATGTTATTATATCGCAAACGATGTGATTATTGTCTTCGTAGGCATTGATGTGATGGAAATGAAATATCGATTCCGAGTAATAATTCATAACTAGTTTTCCGGTCAACTTCTCGATGACATAGAACTTTGTCTTCAATCAAATCTCTTTTAGCTATCAATCAATTGCTTTGACATAAAAATACCTTTTCTTCGGGACACCATTCAAAGCAATCTTTGAGTGGTTTTCCTTTGGGGGTACAGGTGGCCAACTTCAGTGCATTGACTACCAATGGCTGCTCCAGGAAAATGATGTAGTTTTCGGTAATGCTGTAACTGTGGTAATATGTGATACATGTGTTCCAACTCGAAGGGATCGACACAAGAATTGACGCCTTTTTGAAGACCGTTTCATCTTTTGATATAACAAATCACATTCAAACTCTTTATGACTTAATTCAAATACCTGTGCTCTCAACAGTCTGTTCCTCTTTTTTTTGAACCGGTATTTTGAGAATATGGTATTTTAAGCCTTTAAGAAAGCTCGAGGACAGGTTATATGCATATGGCTCCGGGTACATGTACTGAACGTGAGCACTGGCCAAGTTGACGCCCATGATTTTGTCGAGATTGACCTAGGTGATGATCAAAACCTTGTTAATTAAGGATTTTGTTGTAAACCGTAAACAACTTTTTGTTTAGCTTTGAGTGATTTCGGATCAAATTGCCAGACATTACAGGTCTCAGATGCGACGTAATACTCGTCTTTGAGCCGATATATACCGACACAACCGTTGTCTGTCAAATCTGACGGAACTATTTGCGAAAAGAATCGGGAAAATACGTTTTTGCATGGATCTGGAAATGCCCTTGTTCCAAACTCGGTATAAACCGGACGATTAACTGTAGTCTAAAAATGAAATATCGTTTAAAATCTTAATGAGAGAATCAATTGATTGAAACCATTTTATTATAGGCATCAGATTCGAGGTATTTTGATTTGAATGACACCTTTCCCCTCTCGATTGAAAATTTACAGATTATGGCACAGCCGTCGAGCCAGTGGTTCAAAGTAAAATCAGTGCCTAGGTCCCATTTACCTGGTCCCAAACGCAAAATGTCACCATTAAGCCATTCAGGGATTTCACCTAGTTTATTTTGAAGTCAGAATCTCAATATCTTTATCACGAAAAGTGATTATTTATAAATAACAAATAGACTCACCCTTGACATTAGCCGACACATCTTTTTCACATTCATTCCATGATTGCAATAATTTATCCATTGATTCAATTGATAATCACTGAAGAAAGTAATTGTTTGAATTCAAAACAACTTAAAGCCGAATAAAAAAATATTTTCACGAATTCAAAAATATTTAATAAAAATAATATTATTAATGACTTTGAATTCCATTTAAATTATAAAACAATTTTCATTACATTTTTTAAAATTAAGTTCATTCGAGTTATTCAAACAATTTTTTGATTTTTTTTCTAACTGTTAACTAAAGTAAAGTCAGTTTTGTAATGAACCCAAACGTTAAGAATCGGTTTGGACTATAGAAATGGTATATTTGGAATGAGTTGTAATGAGCTGGCACAACTTGTTTTTTGGGAACTTTTATTTTCTACCAAAAACCTGTCTATAATTGAGAGTATTATTGGCTAACGAATTGACTTTTAATAGTAACAAAATTCAGGTCAATAAGAGGTTCACATTATGTCCCAAAATAAGAAATTGAGAGTAAATTATCAAAATCTTCGAGCAATTTATAGCTCATTATATTTATAGGTAAGAAAAAACACTTATTAATAAACTAATAATTTATTGGGTTTTCAGTTATTTAGAGTTAAATATTATTTCTCAATAAATAAAATTCAATAAATTATTATTTTTCCACTGAATTCAAATAAATCAAATTAAACTCTTTTCAACTTTTGAGTTATCCCGTTATTCACAGTTAAATTTTAATTAAAAAGTTAGTCAAATAAAGTTACCTGGAACTTATGAAACTTCTGTCGCAATTTCTGAAGCAATCAAATGGATGCAAATTTTTAAAGCAATTATTTATTTTGTTGGCAATACTTTGAACGAAATCTGTGATCCCTGACATCCCTGACATCCCTGACATCCCTTTGACATTTAGATAATTAATTTACATTAGATTACGAATTGGAGGTACACTTCAATTAATCGAGAGATGAGGGAAATTGATTTTTGTGTAAATACCACTCCTTTTCGTATTATTTATTTTTCAAAATTATTTGCACTGAAATCACATGAAATCTATGGTTAGACTCCAATAGAAGTATATTTAAGAAGACATTTGAAATTTTATTCATGTTTTAAAAACTATGCGCATAAATATTAACAAAATATTAACAAGTTACTCTTATTGAATTTACATTATTATACTTGTAAATAATATCCATTGTGTTCGAAATCGAGTTCTTTTTATTTCTTTTAAGCAACCATTAGCCCGACTCACCCCATCCCAGTCGATCCCATCCCAGTACATCACATCCCAGTCCATCCAAGTCTATCCATTTCTATTATGCAATGGTTTCTACAAAATTCTTATCATTTGAATCAAACATTTAATGAATTTATTATTCAAAACCTTGAGATCCAGTGATTGATATCTGAATCGATTTCGTAAAAATTCTTTTAATAAGAAGTAAAGCAAAAAATGGAAAAATATTTGAGTTTCTCAAATGATATTTCAGTGATTTAGTGAATTAACCATAATTATTGAGATATGGAAAGGGAAAGGCATAAGGATTTGAGTGATGATAGTTGTAATAACTTCCGTATTGGGGCCGATGGTATGGGAAATCACGGTTCGGAAAATGTACGTTCTGTTGGCCTCCATAGCCGTAGGGTCGGCCGGGCATGTAATGGTCATACCCGGCAGCGGCCAAATCACATCTCATCAGAAATAACAACGAAATTAGAAATAACTGAAAAACGATTGAAATTAATTTAAGTGAAATTTTTGGATCAGAACTCACAGAATAGACGAGAATTTGTCTCATTTTTTCACTTTTAACACAAATTAGACTTTATTTCGATTGCTATCAAATGAGTTTTGAATTCTCTTTTCAACCAATTTATATATTTGTTAAATGAATACAACTATTCTTCGTAGACATCGTTTCAATGAATTGTTTGTCAATAAAAGGAATGATTTATTTAGAATTTATTCAGAATTTTTGGGAGTTTCAGCTGAAGTCGAAACCATTGACCGCAACATCACTTCAATTGTATTATTAAATGAAAACAAATTCAATTAATTGTAATGAAAAACAATATTCAATGACTCGGAATATATATCCAACTGATTCTGTTTCCGATTACCTCTAATTTTTTGATCGATTGGATTATATTTGGAGCAAAATCTCTTCAATTGACCCAAATTAGGACTCATTACCAAAACGGCAACAAACAAATCAACTTGATCAATTTCTCATTCCAAATAATTTATTATATTTTGGATTTGAGTTTATATTTCAATGACCATGATAAATGACAAATAGAATTACCACCAATTCTAGCATGATGAATTTCAAAAGTAAGTTCACCGGATAAACAGTTTGAATGAAATGTCATTTGAGGCGAAGACATATTAAATAGAAAAAAGTGATATAATATAATTAATTTCCTGTTTAAAATGGCTAAAAGTAAAAGTATCATGGCATTAAATTAATTACTACTATTAATGGCATTGTATTTAATCGATAGAATAGTGGGAGAAGTGATTTTTCTCTCTATCCCTCCCTTTCCTTCGCCGTCAGAAACATGTAATTTGTGAGAAGTCGTCACATATTTCACTCATTTATTGCAAAACCAAAACAAGTTTTTAAAGTTTAAAAGTATTTGAAACTCAATTCCGAGTTATTTATCCAAAATATGGACAGTTTTGAGACCAAAAGCGGTGTAACCGTCGATGACTTAAAATATGATGAGTTGAGACAAATTCTCAGTTATTTAAGTGTTTCTCAACTCTTCAGATGTCTGACTGTTTGTCACAAATGGAATCAAATAATCACTGAATTATTAGATTCACAGAAAGTACTGTCACTTCATTACAATGATATCAATAACTTCACTAAAGAAGGTTCTTATAATCAATTGTTATAATCATTTAATCCAATGTGTGTTCAATCGCCAGAAATGAATGAAAAATGTGACGATTGGCGGCATTTGGCGGTCAAGTCATCAGTGGGTCGCGTCATAGGAAAGCATACGGCGATCTCAATCTTTACCACTCCTTCCTTCCATAAAATCGGACAAAAGTTCTTCAGATTATTTAATTTTTGTCCAAATATACAGTCATTAGATTTGAGTGAATATCGTCTTCAGATGTCAGACATAGAGATTCTGTTGAGTGAGTGCTCACAACTGGAGTGTCTCTCAATCACTTCGGATGAGTCCAATTGGACTAAATTCCTGTCTCCAAAAGTTTCGGGTCAGTGACTGTCAGTGACAACAAATTCTTATATTAATTCAACTGATTGTGAATCTCAGGTCTGAAGCACTTTAGTGTGACGTCGGCCACAAAGACCCCGATATATGGGGTCCACGAAAAGCCTTTAGAAACCATTGAATTCGAGAATCAGATCCGATTGGAAAACCTGGTTATCAACAGATCTGAGTTCAATGCAATTACACTCAATATTCTGAGTTCTTATTTGGGAATAATTGTGTCCGGACTCAAAAAATTTCATTTCGTGCCCTCACATAAGATGAGTGAATTCGAAGCACTCGATTTGATCGGTTCCCTGACATCCGATAACTCTTTGATTAAAGATTTGAATCTTAATGTCTTTGTATTCAATGAGATGTTTGAAGCCCTGAATAAAACGGTTCCGAATATTGAAAGCCTTTACCTTCACTTCAATATTGAGTCCCAATTAAACGATTCGCTGAAAAAACTAAAGAATTTGCAAAAACTTAATCTCGACTTCAATTCAAACGTAAATATCTTTGCATTTGATTCGGGCCTTCACTCAGACAGTGATAACCAATATATTAATCTTCTGCCGAAAATTCCGGCAACTCTTGAGAAGTTATCAATATTTGACGCCTCCCTCTCCACCTCAGCCTTTATTCAAACACTGAATCATTTGCCAAAATTACAAGAATTGGATTTAATTTATGTAATTATTGAAAACGATTGTCAGCAGAACTTCTGGCAGGTATTCCCCTCTCAATCCGTTTTTGTTGTCATGTTTTCATCGAATTGTCATATTTTTAGGTGATTTCAAACTTCAAATCTCTACGATTCTTATCTCTCAATACGACAGACATCAGTGACGAGGGTATAGAACACCTCATCGATTGCCAATCACTTCAAGTCTTGGAATTAATCAAATACAAGGGTCCGGATGCAGCCCTTCCACAGATCGACTCCATTAAAGTGATTGAAGTTTTTGGAGAATTAGCGACTCTTCACACAAACAAATGGTTTGATTTACGGCTCGATATCGATGTGTTTGAAGTGACGCAAGAAATCAAACGACTCGTCCCCAGAAATCTCAGACTCGTTAACGTCGGATATAAAAAGTGACTTTGAATTCAAGGACAGAATTGACTTCAAATTTATTAATATATTTGTTTATTATATTTATTATTGTTATATAACTTATATTCAATTGAATGAATAAAATCATTAAAATGGAGACCACAGTGACCACAGAGTGGACTACTTTAATGAATTTAGTTTGGAATCACATTTTAGAATAATTTATTAATTGATAAAAACAAGTGAATAGAATGGGAGTCAGACCTCAAGTGAAGGGAATATAAAAGTATTCAAAGGATTTAGATTTCAATCCTGAGTTTTATGACAATTGTTTTCATAACAAATTTTGTCGTTATTTAAATGAATCATCGATTGACAAATCAATGCCTACAAAAACCTAGAATTGAGTCATTAATTCAGACATTTGTATAATTTTTTTTAATTAAACTCTTAATATGAAAATTATTGGAATTTTAATTCTGACTTCACTTGAATTTTGAATGAATTAAAGCAATGATTACCTCTTTTTCGTAGAATTTTCGTCAGTAGTCAAGTATTTCAATAGAATTGTTGTCTTTCAGTGTTATTCTGTCAGAAGTTGTTTAAAATGTTAGTCAAGACATCAGTTGTGTTGTGTTTGTGGTCACTCCTTTGCGTAAGAAGTGATGGTCTGTGTCAGTGCCACAATACCGACGGCGGCACTCATTGCGGTCAAAAGCGTCAAATGAGTGATTGTCTAAAAGACCACTTATATCAATGCAACGGTCAGTTTGAATCTGAAGCCCACGACTACGGCCTTTGCATATATGGCTGCGTTGAGTACGCAAAAGGAAAAGACTACTGTCCTTTAGAGGAAGGCCACTGTATTTGCCTGAATTCGTGCGGAGGAAGACATTGCGGGCAAAGTATACTAATGGGTGACAAATGTCTTACAAACCATATCTATCAGTGCAGTGGAAAGTATGGTTCGGTAGGACATCATTTCGGTGTCTGCAGAGACGGCTGTGTCATCGATGGCTGTTCTCTTGACTTTTGTCGAATCAAATAAATATTTATCCAAATATTCGAATAATAAAACCGTTTTTTGTTTTCAATTTATTCACAGAATTAAAGAATAAAATTATATTTCAATCAATTTGTGGTTCGATTCGGAAAAAGCGAATAATTATTAGTTTTGATGAAAATCACAATCAAATAGAAATCAATTAATTGGCGGTTATTTTGATTGTTTTTATTTGATTTTCAATCCACTGAAGTGCGTCCATATGTGAGTTCAATATCTTTGATATCTGTGCCAACGGATCACTACTGTCCTGATTAGACCGCATTTCGTTTAACTTTTTGATGAAATTCTGAATAAAATTCAATTTCAGTCAAATTTTTCAAATAAATAGTAAATAATTTGTTAATTGTTTGCGAAACAGACCTTTAAGTCGGTTCCGATGCCATTGAGATCGTTGTGAACGGTTTCGACCATAGAGTAAGTGAATTCCCGCTCAGCGTTGACCGCATTATTGGTACTCATCTCATACTTCTGGTTCTCAATGGGAACCAACAACTGTTCCAATTCGTTCTGTTGAGCGATAATGAAATCCAACTGATGATCGATTTTCGTGTGGTCTGTCCTCAACTTATCCAGAGTTTCATTGATTTGAGTGATTTTTAACCCATTGTTGATTAGAAGCGAATCCCAAGAATTAATAGTCTGGGACTGAATGTGGAACTCAGACTCTAATTGAGATAATTCGTTGAGCCATAGATTGATGTTATCCTCCAATTGACGGAAAGTCATTCCTAACAATTCATTCAAATTAAACCCGTTTTCTATTTCTTCATTAATTTACTTACGATTGGGAGTAGTGCTCGGTATGGGCTGAGCTGAGGTCACAGTTACCGATGCACTGCTGGTTGGCTGCAATGAAAATGAAGTGGTTTTTGGTGCTGTTGTCGTCGTTAACGCAAACGTTGGGGCGGATGCTGTGGTCACCGCTGTTGTTGATGGTGTGCTCAGGTTAAGTCCAAACGGAGCAACTGATGCTGTCGTAGTCGACGCTGTAGTTGAGGCAGTGCTCAAAGAAAAACTTGGGGCCGAAGTGGTGGCACCAAAATTAAATGATGGGGCGGGCGTTGCACTGGTGGTTGCGGAGGTGGGCAATGGCGCCACAGTTGCTGTGGTCGCTGTACTTAAGGGCTGAACTGTTGATGTGGTCGACGCTGAGGGAAAAGAAAATGACGGCGGCGTAGAAGCGGTAGTGACCGCCAATGCTGTCGGACCACCAAAACCAAAGGCGGGTGCAGAAGGAGTTGTGGTACTGCTCATTGTCAGACCAGTAGAGCCGAAGCCTGTTTGGACCGGTGCTGAGGAAGATATAGTCGGTGCCGTTGACGACAATGAGAAAGAAAGGGTAGGAGTGGTAGTCGTAACAGTTGGAGCACCGAAGTTGAAACCGGGAGCCGCTGACGTAGTGGCCGGTTGTGTACCAAAACCAGTTGAGGCACCGAAACCACTGAAAGCGGGCGCAGCAGAAGTCGGAGCTGAAGACGTTTCTGAAAGAATATAAAAATTAGGAAAACTTTGAAATCAAATCGAATTCAATGTATTTTAGAGTTAAAAATCATTTTTAAGAACTGACGTAAAGACGTCGCTCCGAAAAGAGACGGCGCCGACGACACGGCAACTGTTGGTGTCATCGATGCTCCAAACGCTGGCGCCGGAGCTGTTGGCGTCGATGTCTGACCGAATGCTGAGCCAAAGGCTGGCGCAGAACCAAATGATAGGTTCGGTTGACTCGTCGGTTGTTGTGTCAGTTGTTGAGTCAATTGTTGTGTCTGTTGTGGTGTCCCAAACAGAGAGGGCTGAGATGTTTGAGGAGTTCCAGAAGCAAAGGGAGACCCAAATGCTGGTGCCGTTGAAGCCGGTGTTTGAGCTCCGAATAGGGATGGCGTCGATTGTTGTTGAGATGCGGGGAAAGAGAAGAGACCACCAGATGTTGGCACAGAAGCAGTCGATGTGTTCGGAGCAGCGAATCCACCAAAAGAGGGAACACTCGGCTGTTGTTGTGTTGGAGTTCCTTAAAAACCCATTCAATGAGATCTAATTTGAAGACAAACAGAAAATAAATACCGAAACCACCGAAAGTCGGCTGTTGTTGAGCTGTTGGTTGCGGAGTGGACTGAGCCACGAATCCGGGGGCCGTTGACCCGAAACTGGGGGCGGCTCCGAATGGAGACGAACCGAAAGTACTCTGAGGTTGTGCTCCGAAAAGTGGCTGTTGGGACGTCTGACCAGCGAAAGGAGTGGAACCGAAAGCTGGTGTAGACGTCTGACCAAAGGCTGTTCCGGGAGTTGTTGTTTGAGTACCGAAAAGGGATGGCGTAGAAGTGGTCGCAGGCGTCGACCCGAACGAGAATCCGCCCGTATTTTGTTGGCCGAAGTTGAAAGACATTTCACCGATTGCTTGACTTTTGATTAAAATTCAAATTGAATTCAATTGAATTGATTTTATCTAAATTTGGTTTGAATTCAATTTAATCGATAAAAACGTTTTCAAATGCATAACATTTTTTCAAACCAAATGTTTACTCAGTTTTGAAACAATTGAATAACAGATGGCTTTACATCTCAACAGATATCAGGCAATCACTGACCAAACAATCTCCACATTATTAACCTATAAAATACGATAAATAGCTTGCTCAATCTCATTCTCAATCTCATTCTCAATCTCATTCTCAAATATTAAGTGTAGGCCATCTCTATGAACATATTCTTATCAAATAATATTATTATCTTAAGATTAGGACATGAAAGACATCATCTGATGATAGACATTAATCTAAATGAGTAGCAAGCTAACTTCTCATTAGAAATGAGTCATTTCTAAACTCTTGAAATTCTAATCATAAAGTTTATGTTGACCCATCTAGCATATTGGAGCATGCAAATGCCTGGTTTTAATGCTTTCATTATATACGACTTAATCCGTATTTTAGAGGCGCCGGATATTCGCCAAAATTATAATCTTTGACCACAAACTTAATTCATAAATATTTGAATAATGCGACGATGCTGTGCAACTTGTTCTTGCTAACTTTAATCAAAATTTTTTCCTCTTTGAAATAATTGAAAATAAATGGCAATTAACAGAAAGGCCTAGAACATATTTTCAGCTGAATTTTCTTCAATTTGCTATTCTTCCGAAAATTGAAGTTTGACCGGAATTTCTGATCTCAAGCACTGAAAACGAATGAAAGCAATATTTGAACTCTGGTTTGCAATCGAAGGTAATTTCCATTCAGTGAAAGGGAAAACAGAATCTCATTTGAGATAATCTTAATGTCGTTCAATAAATTATCAAAATAATGGTTCTGTGGAAGAGTTGAGTTTAATTGTTGGAAAATTGGAATGACTTTTGGTCAGTATTTGACCCCTTTTCAAACTTTTGGAGTGAAGGCTCAGCCAATTGGGACTTCACAATAAAACTTATTAAAGATCACTGGAATGATTCACTGGATTTTACGTGAATAAAGTCGACTAAATATAAGCTCATATAAGACCTGTAGTCAAACAAACCCTTATTCCACCCAATCCTCAAACAAATTGATTGACTGAATGGGTGAATGAATTAATACTTTAGCGACAAATCGGTTCTAATTTTCATATGTGTTGAGAATTACGTCTGAAATCTCATACCTTTTCTACATTTATATTAAATTTTAATTAAAAAATGTCTAAAACAGTGTCAACAGAGTCTAAGACCACGGATTCTGTGGACAATAAATTCCAAACACAGATTGTGTGGAAGAATGTGGTCATTATATCAATAATCCATGTGTTGGCCATTTATGGATACGTTTTGTTCGTTACTTCGGCCCAATTCAGGACAATCCTCTTCGCGTATTCGTTCACTGTTTTGGGCAATTTGTTTGGCATAACAGCAGGTATTTTCAACCCTTTTCAACCCTCACCTTTTCTGCCCGTTTTTCTTTTTCATACAAAAATTCAAAAGTCGATAAAGAAAGGAGCTTGCTTCTGTCCAAATTCAAAATATTAGCCTTTTATTAAATTTAATCAAAATAATTACGAATTTACTGATCAGGTGCTCATCGGTTGTGGTCTCACCGATCATATAAAGCAAAGTTTTCTCTAAGAGTCCTTCTGATGATTGCAAACTGTGTTGCGCTTCAGAATGATATATATGAGTGGTGTCGCGATCATAGGGTTCACCACAAGTACTCTGAAACCGATGCCGATCCCCACGACTCTCGCAGAGGTTTCTTCTTTGCACACATGGGTTGGCTTATGTGTCGCAAACACCCGGCGGTTAAGGAAAAAGGTTTGTTTCGCTTATTCCTGAACTTTTAATGAGCTTTTATTTTCAGGCAAAGCATTGGATATGAGTGATGTTTGGGCCGACCCTATCGTACGGTTCCAACGAAAACACTATTATTCTCTCGTCTTTTTATTCTGGTTTTTAAGTCCGACTCTAATTCCGTACTTTCTTTGGGGGGAAACACTCAAGAATTCGTTTCTTATTTGTGTGCTCTTCCGTTATGTGTTTTCACTGCACAGCACATGGCTGGTCAACTCCGCCGCTCATATGTGGGGTAACCAACCATACGATCAATATATGGAGCCCCGAGAGAATACTGCTGTTGTTTACGCTTCTTTCGGAGAGGGTATGAACCATATTTGAGCTAGGTAAAGAGTGCGGTCATTTAATTTGAATAATATGACAGGTTATCACAACTACCACCATACCTTTCCCTGGGACTATTCCACTTCAGAGTTCGGATGGAAATATAATTTCAATTTTACAACACTTTTAATCGACTTATTTGCATATATGGGACTCGCCTACGATCGGAAGACTGTGCCTAAAGAGCACTTACGAAAAAGAATCCTCAGAACAGGCGATGGAAGTTGGAGTCAGACGAATATCATTTTTCACTGGGCATTAGGAATAGCTCTGAGCACTTGGGTCCTATGGTTTTCCTATGCTTTGCGATGTCTTTTAATCAGTTATAGATTTATTAGCTTTCATTGACTTAACATAACATTTATATTATTATTAAATATGTTTTTATTATTGAAAACCAATTCATTTCAAAATCTATTCATTGAATTTGTATTTAATGTAAAAATGAATTTAAATATTTCTCATAACTGATGTGTTTTTCAAATAATTATCGATTCAATTAAAGACGAATTTCAAGCGATTAATACATTTATTTCTTTCGATAGATATTTGAATAAATGACAAAAAATATTTAAATAGATTTAAATCCAAAAGCTTTTAAAAAACAAAAAATTAATAAATTAATCGATAGTTAAAGACTACAACACTTTGTTAAGTGAAATGCAGTTCACTTACGACAAGAAATTCATTCAATTATAGATTTATTTCATTATAATTATAATAATAATAACTTTTAGTTAACGTTTGATATAAATTTGAAAACAAAACTATTTGATTAAAGTCTTAAAGTTTATAATAAAGATTTCCTTTACATCTGCGCTCATAACGAGACCGGCCATCAGAAGAGGAGGTCTTGTGGGCCTCTTTTTCGTGTTCGTGAAGAAGATCTGTTTCGAGGAATGTCTTTCTACAGCCGGGATAATCACATCTGAAGACTGTCTTCTGTATTGTCTTATCTCTACTCTTCTTCCGCTTTCGACCTCTTTTGGCAGGAGTTGTGTCCGAACTGTTCTTAACTTTTGATGATTTTGTGGTTAAGTCAATGGCTGTGTTATCTATTGAGAGATTGAGTGCCGTTTTCGACAAATCTAAGGGCTGTTCCTCTTTTGACTCCTCTTTTTGTTGACTAATATTATCGACTCTTCTATTGTCCTCTTCATTGACATAGTTTTCATTGTCTTCTTCTTCACTAGAATCTGATTCTTCTGAAGAAGAGGTACTGTCCTCAACGATAGGCTTCTTTTTTGGTGGACGACCTCTTCTGGCGCCCGAAGCATAGGATACGCATTTATTGAGGGATTTACGACTATTTGCACCGGAATTTTGTCTGGTTTTCCTCATTAAATGTATTGCACTGTATTTGAGAACAGAATAATTCATTAAATTTGTTTTGAAGATTAAAACGAATACCTGATATGACGTCCCCTTTCACTGGCGCTCACAAACTTAGTGTCACAACCGATGTAATCGCACTCCAGGAGCTTGTCTTTGATGTGTTCCTTCTGTAAGTGTTCGTCTTTGGCAGCGCGGTCTGGGAAGGACTGAGAGCAGGCCGGCCACATACACTTGAATGGGTTGTCCCCCGAATGGGTGTTCTTATGAAAGCGAAGTCCCGCCAAATCAGAGCACTTGAACTTACAGTCACTCCAATCGCATTTATATGACTTCAGCTTCTTATGGATCTTTTGATGGCTTTCCAAACCTATTCTATATGAGAATCTCTTTGGACAGCCTTCACAACAAAATTATCATTAATTTTTTTGACAGAAGAATCAATGAATGTAAAGAATTACCAGGGTAGTGACATTTGAATTTTTTATTGCTTTCCGTTTTATTGTGGGTTTTGATTGGTTTAGAGCTGATTCTCATCTGTGGAGGCGTTTCATTAGTGGCACTATTTTGTGACAAAATATTTGTTCGGGCCTTTGGTATCGGACCGAACGGCTCTTTCACAGTCTTCGTATATTTGCTTTTAGGTACCGCTTTGGGTCTGGGAGGAGACAATTTGGACATACCTTCCAAAAGAAATTCTTCGAATTAAAGCAATCGAAGGTTAGGACAGACCTACCTTTGAGTAAAGGAATGACAGAACACCTATGATTTGATTGATAGTGAGTCAGAACCACTTCCATAGCGGCAAACATTTTGCCACAAAAAGTGCATTTATAACAAGTGATCGCTTCGGCAAATATGATGCCATTCGCGTCCCGTATCTTATTCTCGTCTATAGAGAAGACATTCATCGCTGACTCAGTGGACGTCTCGGGGATGTCGTCCGATATCATGGACGACACACAGTAGTTGAATATGAACTCATCCACGTGCATCACTTCCTTCATTGCAAGACCACTATTACCACACTCTCTAACTATCACTCAAAACATAAATACAATTCATTTGACTATTTAAACAACTATTTGAGTAAAAGAAGAGACAATTTGCCACAAATTCACTGCTTTTTCACTCAATGGAACAGATATTAAGAATATCCTCTGAAACTGTTTTCAAGAATCTTAAGATCCGATTAAAAGAAGTAAAGCTAATGAAAAGTCTGAAGAAATGAGCGAAACATTTGTTTCGAGTTAATTATCGGCTCTTTTAGTTAAATGTCTTAATGTTTATTAGCGTTTGATTTGAATTTTTTAATGAATTACAGAATTTTTTCTTTGAATTTAAACATTGAAAGAATTGATTGAAAATTGTGTACAAACTTAGCAATAGTTTGGAGGCAATGAAAATCAGACAAAATTACTCACCTTTTCTGCAAACAATTGGTTTTCGGAAACGATTTAAATTGAATTCAATTGAATTAAAGAGAAAATGAAAGCTCTGTTTGGCTTATATTTGACATTTGGGTTCACTATTGTTAACGTTTGGCAAAAGCTTTTCGTGATTTCAATTCGAGTTAGTATTGAGGGAACGGATAACTCACACATTTGTCGCACGTATTCTTTGGTTACAAACAAAATAAAACATTTTAATTGGATATCAATAACGTTTAAACTGAATTGTAGTGCCAAAAACTACCAAGATCTTAATTTTATTCTTCTAATTATAAAGTTAATCAAATGTATAAAAGGTTGTTAGAGTATCAAGATCACTTTAATTTTGTTATGAGGGTTAAATTTTTTTTATAAAATTAAACGTCAAGCAAATGGAGTGATGGATAAACAGGAGTCAAAGGAATTCGAATTAGAAATGAACTTGATCAATTTCTAATTTGTTTGAGAAAAGTCAACTACTGACCAAAGAATGTCAACTTTTATAGTATAAGCTTTTGGGTTATGTCTAAAACCCCTATAGAAAAGCTATTTCCAAATGTTTAAGTATTGGTCACTCAAATGGTCCGGATATCAAACATTAAATTATTGGCTCTTTTCCTCAATTTATTCTATAAAACAAATAATTTCTGATAAATAGCCTTTAATTGGTTTAAAATCTAATTCCAACAAATCCAGTGAATTTGATTAAAGCTTTAAAGGAACATGATACATTGTACTCACAGGCATACGTAAACGTTTAAACTTATCAAGCTAACCTCGATGTTAGATCAGATATTAATTTAAGCTAATTCTAAATAAATTCCTTTATTTCTCTTTTCAATAGAGTATATTCTTTAAAGTGAAGAGTGAAAAGAGTAGTGAAAAGGTCAATAAGAAGACCTAATTTTATAGTGCAATACTAATGTTAGGCTATTTTGTACCCGAATGAGCATGCTCAAACATTTTAAGTAAATTAAATCAAATGAAAGAGTAAATAACAATTTAGGTCATTCTAAACTAGTTTTAGGAATTGTCCGGATATTCATCAAAATAAGAATAAGTATTTGCGTGGAGTAAAACATATCCGACGATAGCTCAGTTGGTAGAGCGGAGGACTGTAGTAGAATTGCTGATATCCTTAGGTCGGTGGTTCAAATCC
>JAQGBD010000671.1:0-25611 GCA_034698165.1 Punctoribates punctum | reverse complement strand
TTCGAATCGTACTTAATTCGGTTAAAATCGGGTTAAAATGGCCAAATTTACCGAAACCTTAGGGGGGGGTCAAATCTGGAATTTTCGAGCCTAGGGGGGGTCCAGGCCGTAGACCCCCCTTCCGCATCCCTGTTATTAAAGAACGTAAGCTTTACTCTATTAAAGGATCTGATGAATGGTTGGCCACTATTTCCTCTCAAAAGTCTCTATAATTCCCATAAATCGACAAATATTTCTATTCGGACAACATTTTGGTCGAACTGTTTGGGAAGACCTGTTTGAGGTCTTCCCAAACAGTCCGACCATTTATGACACATTGTTTTCATTACTAACCGTCACCAAAATACCGGCGCCAGACTTTGATATGTATCAGGCAGTGGACAGACCCAAACTGGAACCCCTGCTTGTAATCAAAGCTACCTTTGCTTCGAAATTTAACTCCAAAGATATGAATCTTGGACATTAAATGTTTATCAATTTATTGAGAATACAAACATTTCGCCACAATTATAAAAGTTCCAAATTTTAAATAATTCAATGATCATGCATATTTTTTATTTAACCACTGGGACAGGCTATGATTGATCGATAGATTTGTCAGTAGTGAAGGACAGCCAACAAATCAATACTTTTGACTTCATTTGATTAATTAATTAGATTTCAGTATTTTCATTATTTATCGGAATTTCTAAAATATCCATGGTTACTTCAATAAAATCTATTTCAATTATTTTTAATTTTAATCATACTAGTTCAAATTACAAAAGAAATACTTCCATCGTATATGTATTAAATCCAGAATAATCTACGACCAAGAATATCTAAAATGATAGGAAAACACATAATAGACCTAGGTTTTAGTTAGAAAAACACTGGGCATAGCCATATGATTAAGTAAACTTGGTGAATTACTCTCGAGATATCGCTCAGCCCCACAATTCAATGAGATAAAAATAAGGAAAAGAGAAATTGTCCTAATAATTTTAATCAAGCTGCTGAATAGTCACGCCAAACTCGAAACTTAACCTACACAAATACTGTTTCATAATAGACGGTAATCATTTTGCAAGACTATTATTATGACAGACATTCAAATATCATATAAATATGGAAGAAATCTGTGGTCTCATAACAGAGTCATCGAAATAGTTTTCAAGAGAAATGAAAAATCAAGACTTTTGACAAAAATGATGAAACAGACGATTGTTATGCTCTTAGTTGTGATGATTGTCATCAGTTTGGGTGAGTTTTTGAACTAATTTTTTGCTGGTTAAGTGATTTCTCGTTTTAGTCGGAGAGAGCCTTGTTCAAACTGATTCGGCATCTGAAACTGGAAAAGAAAAGGGAAAAGGAGGTAAAGGTGGCAAAGGAGAGGGTGGAAAAGGAAAGGGTGGAAAAGGAGGCAAGGCTAAAGGTGGAGATGGTGGTGACGACTAAGCGTAATCCGAACAAATCAATCTTGATCAACTAGCGGTAAACAAGACAAAATAAATGACATTTGTTATTCAAAAATTTAAATGAGCTCGATTATCAGCATATTTCAATAAATTGATTAATTAATTTCTTGATAAAACTCATCTTTCAAGTGATGTCTAACCCTTTCTGATGCATATGAAAGATAGTTCGACATTTAACCAAGGTTAAGCACGTAAGCTCTACTCTCTTAACTTCATTTGATAAATGGTTGGCCACTATTTCCTGTCAAGAGTTTGAATCGTTTCCATAATTCAACACTTTTTCTATTCTTAGCTATTTAATAGGTAAACAAGGTCAATTAAAGGCATAACTCATCGGGAATACCCGTAGAGTTTAATCCAGTAGATAAGATCAAGTTAAATTATGTATCGTTTAAAGAGGTACGTTATAATAGCAATAATTACTTATTTATTGCTGGATTAAAACGATCAGATTATAATCTTGTTAACTCACGAACGTTAAAGACTATAATTTATAAGCGATTTAACATTTTTTTCAAATAATTTTTTACGAATACTTTTTTCGTCAAAAAGTTATCTAAAATTAGACTCTCATTGAAAAAAATGATTGTCCTTGGTGATTAGCCAGAAGTTGTTTTTTCAATTTGATATTTAACCCAACATTACTATTACAAGTTTGCTTGCTTAATTTTAAAGGGCTAATGACAATAATTTTATTGCATTTATTATATAAATTATTTCGTAAAAAACAATTTATTTATAATCTATTAGAATATATAACAATATGTATATCAAATTCAAATTAAATGAGCCTTGAACAAAGATTGATCAGTGAGCAACTAGCAACTAAACAAATTTTATTGGACATGATTTGGAAATTTTATTTTTGATATTAAAACTGACCTAAAAAAAATACGCTAGCTAATTAACATATACGAAATTAATACAGGTATTTTTAATAGGCATTTTATTGTTCTTACGAAATTCATCTACTAAGCTCACAAAACTGTGCCGGATTAACATTGAATTCATTTGTTTTCATTAGTTATCTCTTAAGTAATAAAGAAATTAAATTAAATTAGTTTTTCTCTTAATCGAGACGTAGAGGAAAAAAATGTACCAATTCTTTGAATAACAAATTTATTAATAAACAAATAAAAATCAAATTTAATTTTGCAATAAGGAAAAAATTATTGCTCTCTCTCTCTCTCTCTCTCTCTCTCTCTCTCTCTCTCTCTGCAACTTCCTATATCTCCCTTTCCTTCTCCCCAACTCTCACTTTCTCCCTCTCTCTCTCTCTCTCTCTAACACACACACACACACACACACACACACACATCCAGTGAGTCTGTAATTTTGTGTTAGAGCGAGTCTGTGCCTCTCCCTCCCCCAATCCCTCCCTTCCTATTTCTACTCCCTGTGCCGAATGCAGACCCGTTTGATTGTAATTGAGTGAGAGGTAGAGCTCACAGAACTCCTCATTTGAGTGTAATTTTCAATCGGTATTAATATTAAAGATGTTTCGAAATTTTTTTTCTCCAAAAATTATTTAAAAGCTTTTTTGTTCTACTTATTGTGCTTGCTAACAATTGGCTGAATTAAAAATCTGATGAAAACAGTTTTGAATATTTATGAGATATCTTTTTGTTATTCTGTGCTATCAGTTTCCACTCGAGTGCTATCCAGTTCGGTGTAATTGTCCTCGAAGTGAGACTTTTGTATCCCTTTTTCGATTCCTCTGAGTTTTTGATTCATCGAAGAGATGACTAACAATAATAATAACACAAATGTTCAGAATTCTGGACAAAATACCCAGAATTCAAATAAAGACATTTACAGAATGACTGAAAAGTATGAAAATGTGTTGAATAAAAATGAGAGTGAAAGCAAAGAGAGCTTGGACAATCTCGACAATCTGGATGACCAACCAACAGACCACACTTCACAAGTTTTTGTTGACATCTCCGACAACATCACCGACGATGAGATGCCTGAAGAGGTTTGGGAATCGGAAGTCCAGATCACAGAACGCAAACCGAGTCAATTGGGCAAAAAGGAGACAGGTATAAATATAGCACCCTCGTCATGCGGCCAAAAAAACCAAGAAACTACTTCAGACAAAGGAGGCATCGGTTCAATAGTGCTCTGCTTTGGTTACCGGATCTCACAATTCAAATGGACGAACATAATCTACCTGGCTGTCCTCCACCTCTACGCAATTTACGCCTATTATTTAGCTTTCGTTAACCCAGTGATGTTGGGCACAGTTATCTGGGCAGTCGTTTTGGCCGTTGCCAGTGGTTTCGGTGCTTCTGTGGGCGCCCACCGCCTTTGGGCGCACAGGGCATTCAAAGCAAAGGCATTTCTAAAAGGGGTGCTCGTGGTTCTGGAATCCATGGCAATAAATGGATCCTGCTATTCCTATGCTCGAGACCATAGAAACCACCACAAGTTCGTGGACACTGACGCCGACCCGAAGAACGCCCGCCGGGGCTTCTTCTTCGCCCACATAGGCTGGTGGTGTGTGAAGAAGAATTCGAAGGTTATCGAGGCAGGTCGCAAACTGACCCACCAAGATCTTCTGGAAGACTCGATAGTTATGTTCCAGCACAAGTTCTACATTCCGATGGCCATAATCTGGGGGATGATATTCCCGGTGCTCTTTCCCTACTACTGTTGGGGCGAAGACCTGTTGACCGCATTCAACGTTTGTGTAATTTTACGGATTGTCTTAGTTCTGCACCACTTGTTTACAGTCAACTCAATCGCCCATATTTTCGGTAAGCCTCTGATCCAGTTCTTATTTCCCAGTTTTAATATTAGCCCCGTTAACCTTGTTCCTTTATCCTGTAATCCTCGGGGGAGGAAAAAAAAGTTTTCCGATCATTAAAAAAGAAGGAAATTTCCTATATTTTAAGCAACACTTTAGAGTCAATGGTTTTTGAGTGTTTGCTAACACTTTAACAGTTGTATTGATTCACAGCATTTGTTTTAAAACTGTTTTTATTCACTTAATTTGAAACACGAGTCCGACCGACAACTCAAACATTATTTAATAATTCATTAAATTTATTATAAGTATTGAATAAAAGAAAATAAAAAATAGGACACCATTTCGAAAGCGCTCATTCCTCCTAATTTATCAACAAGTTCAATCTTTGCTTTTAAATTGATTCGATATTTTTTAGTTTGAGTTTCGTAAGCGTTGCCCAAAATGTAGTGCAGATTAGACTTTACGGTTATCCGAGTTATATTTGGCTGATCCCGTAGCTGACCTTGGTATATTTGCATAATTTAATAGACCTGGGGCTGAGCACCAAATAGTTTGTTCGAAGAGGGTTTCCTCGTGAGGGGAAACACAGGTTTTGTCGGTTTATGGATAGAAGAGGTCACACATGATATATACGTGGATTAGATTTTACTTTCTCTTTGAGTAGTCGGGAGCCGGCGGGCTATACCTCTCCACTCGTCAACACAATCGACCCAATTATGCATTTCTTTATTCTGATTGATCTTCCAGTTGTGGTGTGCGCTCAGAATGGAGACCATCACAGATAGACAGAGGAAAACATTTAAATTTTTAATCAGATATGTGTTTATCAGAAACAATGATCAATAAAGTCAGAATTTTTTTTCATTAACTGTCCATTTATCTTGGTTATCTAAATATTTAGGATTGAGCACAATTTTGTGTCGAAGACATTTATTTGAAAGATAAGTTATCTTCAGATAAAAAAAACAATTGATGCGAGAGTAAGGGTACAAAATGATACCAGGTTTTAATTACATCACAAAAGCTTTTAAATTAATTTACCACCATTTTGATCTAGATTACTCTATTTTATTATCAATAAATCATCGCCAAAAAGAGAGGTGAAAATCAAGAAAATTAAGTTTTGATTTTGTCGTTTAATCTTGTTAAAAAACAATAAATATGGGTCTTTGAAGAGGAAAGTTGTAATTGGATGTGATAGGGATAAAAGCCAGCACTTCATGTACCTGGTTAATTCTAATAATCGTTTATTTTCGACCAAAAAAGCGGTCTGAGGTTTATCCCGAGGCGTGTCTGAGATGACCCTCAACTTTAAGCTATTATTCGCGTTCCTTATCGTCAGTCAAATCAACAACTCTTTAAAGCAAAACATTTTTCACACAAACAAATCCATTGCTTCTAATCCTTGGTATTCAAAAAAGTGATGTATTTCTCAACTCAAGGATAGTCTCCTAAAATTAGTTAATTTATTTGATGATCAAAACAATTTCACGGTATTCTTACCAAGAATATTCTTATGATTTAATTGGGACGAAGTCATTCAAACGCAAAACAATAAGAGAGCCATCAAATAGTTGGCAGTATTTCGAAGTTTTTTTCGTAACAAAACTTTTATTATATTTTCAATAAAATTATTTTATGGAAGAAAAGTCAGAATTAATTAATTACTTTTTGAGTCATTATTTTAATTGGTTTCACTCTTTTTAAGATTAATTACTGAACAAAAACTAAACAATGGAAAAGCCGACCTCTCCCCTAAATTTCCCCTATTACTTTTTCAATAACAATCACTATTAACAAGCTTATAATCGATCGAAATTGAGAAAAGGAAACTATATTTTTCTTAAACAAATACCATTAGATTCATTACTTAGAAATTATTCTTGCTTGGTTATTAGAGACGGTTATTTATCATATTAAGTATGTTTTCAAGGGAAGTAGTTAAGTATAAGTAATATCAAGGGGAGTCCAACAAAGTAATTTCCCAGGGGAATGATGAGAAGGGGCATTTTTTTATAAAATTTCGAATGACCTGGTACTTATAGGCGAATGTTTAAAAATATCACTTCGAGGAGAAAAAGACAGAGCAAGAAAGGTACTTTTTAGATCAAATTCTAGTTGAGGTGAGGAGGGGTGTTTCCGGAGTAAAATAAATTGGCCTTCATCATTTATACGCTTTAATACCAAGTACATTAACATCGGGTGTAAAATATATTCAGAGAGGAAATAGATATAACGGTAATAAAAAAATTTACGACCATTTAATCGCAGAAATTATTCCTAAAATTTCGTATTTCATCTGATGAGCTTGCTAATTTAATTGACTTTAGCCGTGAAATCAGTCGTTAATTTTTAAAAATTTCTCCGATTAAATACTTTTTGATTCAATAACCCTTTGATTTTCAATGTCTTTGGCCTTTGGATGGTATTTAAAAATAATTATTCAATCGGTTGAAAGAATTTTCTATTGACATAACCATAACCTCGAGCATTAAAAAATCATTTTTCAATTAATATAATTTCGATCCAATTTTCTTCACTTAAATGCCTTTTCAATGACTTTTAAATTAAATGATTGTCGACTGCTTTGAATCATTAATAACTTTATTAGGTTTATGTGGATATGTGCAAGCTCATTGTCAAATAAATCAGATGCTAATCTAGAGAAGATTTTTCAGAGTCACGTCACCAAAATCGTGTTTATTTTTCATCCTTTTACTTTTTGTTTGATTTACTTTTTTTGAAATTAATTACAAAATCCGGAATATCTTGATTTTCGAGTGAATAAAATCAATTTAAGCGAAGAAAGTCTTGACTCCAAACTCGACTAACTCTCACCCATTCTCTCCTTTTTAACCTCAATTGAAGGGTTTTGCCCGGAGTCGCGCACAGAATAAGAAATTAGTGCACAACCTTTGATGTTTTAAACGTCTGGCCGGTGAACCCATCACTTACTCTGACAGTTATTTATATATCTCAGCTTGATAAGTTCGTTAAAATTGCTCATTTGATGCTTTTTATCGTAAATTAAAATCTAGCCGTTAGCTAGTTTATGATTAAGCCTGGTTCAATTAAAATTAAAAAGATAAAACATTTCAAACCGTCTCAAATGGAAGATGTTTAGTTTTAACTTGATGATAATATTTAGAATAGAATTGAAATTGAAAATATACCCTCATTGTATAACCAAGCTATAAATCACACAGAAAAACACAATAGATAATTAATATTGTTTTATATTTGCTTTTGTATCTAGGCAAACGTCCATACGACAAGAATATTGGCCCAACAGAGAGCAAACTGACCATGTACTTGAGTCTTGGGGAAGGTATGCATTAATTTCACAATTAGTTCATTAATGAAACGATTATCTCCTATTAAACCTGACATTCACTTAATATAAATGTTTTTACTCAAAATTGAGAAATTTATTCCAAATATCGAATTCAAGGCATAGAATAAAATCAAAACTGATATCAATTAAGTAATAATTTTTTTCGGTTTTATTTTTTATAACACACTTTGATAGACATCACAATCGACCGAATCGTTTACAAAAAGCGTTTCTTTTATTTGAATATTTATTAAATATTTATTTGATTTTAATCAATATAAACATTATTAACAAATTTTTGTATCAATGAATGTCCTTTTTAAGTGCATTCCCGATCAGTAATGACCAAGGTGCCTCATCTCATGGGCTACCTAGCAAATCTTTCACCTGGTTAATCAGGTTTATTGGGTAATTTTATTTTCCAAATATAGAAAGAGCAGTATTTGTAGAAAGAAATGAAGCTAGGGAAAAATTTAGCTCTTACCAAAAATAAGGGTGTATTTTTAAACCACCTTGCTTATTTCTTATTTTCAGTGGAATTACTTCCGAGACATCGCTCGGAACAAAATCAATAAACTCATTAAGTAATTATAGATTTGATTAATAATAGTCATTGAGGTAATACTGAGGAAAAAAGGGACCTTGATCATTGATTTAATCCCAAAGCCTTAAATCCCAATTAACTGTATATAAAACGTATTTCCCATTATTTTTAATTTCCAAAGCCTTTCGCTATAATTGAGTGAAGACTTATCAGCAGTTTTTTTTCAAAAAACCACTTAAACGATAGGGTGATCTCAAAACAAACTTTCCCTGAGAATAATTAGCCCCAAAAATATGAAAAATGCGCTTAACTTTCTTCGATACTTTTTTATTCTTGTTAAAACTATGTAATTAATTTCTGTTTAGCTTTTTAATGAACTCTTAATATTCATGATTCATGACTTTTATATTGAAAAATTGAGCAAGCCTTATTTAATCCAATGATTTTAATAACAGGTTCGCACAATTATCACCACTCGTTTCCTATGGTAAGCAATGATAAGCAAGCTAAAATCGATTTATTAACAATAAACATGCGACCAATTATTTCACAATTTAATTGCACGGTTATTACCCGCAATATTTCACACATGAGATAATCATGTTATCGAATATTATTCTCAGTAAATCAAACGGTAATTTTTGTTGTCCAGGATTACGCAAATTGCCAACGAAAGTGGTGGGAGGTATTTAACCCTGCTACACTGTTCATTGATTGTTCTGAGAAGTTGTGTCTGGCCTACGACCTGAAGAAGCCCTCCGCACAGGTGGTCCAGGGTATAATTCAACGCAAAGGTGACCCGGAATACTTTGAAAAGAAGATGAAACGGACTCTTTGCACCCGAATTGGCCTGGGTGTTACTGACTGGGTCATTGGCTTTTTTGTTGCCCTCTATTCGGTGTGGGTCCCCATTGCCTTCAAAATAGCGACGGGCAGACCGGTGATTGTCACATAAGAGGGGAAATACCAATTTTTTCGAATGTTGCAATAATTACCTTGGCCAAATTATCAATCATTTACTCTTATTTGCCTTATTTTGCAGTATTTCTATATTTATGAATCATATCCAGTGATGCCAAAAATACCCCCTCCCCTTGAAATTTTCGGAGACGCGACCTCCCCCTCGATTTGGTTGAAAAAATAGGCTTTTTTTGCTCTGTCCCTACACACCCCCCTCGAGATGAGAGTTATCTTTAACATTACGTCTATGGACAAGAACTAGGTCTGTCGTGGTTTCGAAAATTGAAATACCCACTCTGGAAGATTTTTTTCTGACCCCCCCTCCCTGACTGAAGGTGCTTGGGCATCACTGAATTTCATGTCTATCATTCAATTCGTATATTTAAGGCTTTGCAATGAATTTGCACCAAGCTAAAAAATTTACATGGTGGTTTTAATGAAGACCAAGTATACTTTCTAATTATTTTTTATAATGAGTCGAACTTTTACGCAAAAAATTGTTTGTTCTAGTTTATATAGATATTGATTTTGAATGAAATACAATGATTTAATACGAATATTATGTTGGTGAATTTATTACGCAAAATTTATACAAGATCATTCAAAAAATTAAAATTAAATCATGACTTTTGTTATCTCAAGTATTGAATACTTTTTCAAATAATTTATTCAAAAATTTGTTGCAAATGAAGAGAATACTCAAACCCAACCACATTCCCAGAAGGCCTCCCATATTGGAGACCAGTGTAATCCAGTCCAGAATTGGTTTGTGCTCGATCACCTGGTCTGGGAACCGGTTGTGGTCGATGTTTATCGAGAAAACATTGTGTGCTTCGCGAAAGAGGTCCCCATTTCTGGTCTCAATATCGTAGGTATAAAACGTTTCCAAACAATTCTTAGGACACAAGTCTTCGCAAAGGTTTGTCAGTCTGTGCTGTTCGTCCACTATTTGCCATATCCGGGGCTCAATCTGATGATCACAAAACTTACGCTCTGCTTGCTCAAATAAATTGTCCCGTCTCATCAGCTTTAGATTAGCATAACTCCAAATGCAGGTTAAGTTAAACTTTTCACTTATTCTGCTGTCGACGCACTTCTGTATGCAATCGTTTCTTAAGTCCATTTTGCCGGTGCTGTTCGTCTCATAGTCTGTGCAGTTTGTCTCAAATGGACTGGGTAACAGCTTAGTCCGAGACTCTGAATAGGTGATGAAGTTGACCATGCCCATTTTGAGTTTTTGGAAAATGTTTTCCCGCTTAAAATCTGGAAGAATATTAGTAGAGTGAAGGGAGACATAAAAGTCACCCTCGTAAAATCTGATGAAGGGAAAGGTGATCAGGTTGTGTGTGAACTGGAGCTCCAACTCAATGATAGTCAGCTTAAGGTCTCTGTAGTAGTCATCGAAGTCACTGAACAGAGTAATACACTTTCGATGGTCGAGGAGTGGAATAAATGATTGGATTTGTTTGGGAAGTGCTAATGTAATTAATTGACCTGTCTCGTTGAACGCCTGACACCTCAAGTCATTGAACGGCGCCCTGAACTTCATGTCTAAATTAACTGTGTATTTATCAAATGACTGTCCAATGGAAATATTGGATCCCTTGATGTAAACATTCCAAAGGAGTTTCTCGAATAAGTCCCGTTGTTTTGCCTGAGCATCGGCTGACCACTCGATCGCTGCCATTCCCTTAAGTTCAATGAATTCTTGGTAGAGTTTCTTATGATCAGGGTTAGCTGAGTGTTTGAGCTCATTTTCGGCAAACTTTTCCATATCGAGGAAAGTGGGCAAACATATGGTAACTGCGGGTAATTTACTGTATTTCAGTCTCTCGACTCTGTTCTCGACGATAGTCTTTCCGCTCGAATATAATGAAAGCAATTGTGAGGTTTGGTATAGAAAACCAGTGGAGCACAGCATAAGACATGTCAATTGTAGACTGATTTTCAGAACCCAATGTGAAGAGTAATGAGAGAAAGTGGTCTTGGTATTGGGCTCCCATGCTACATTCTTGGTATTTAACATGAATAAATTCGACCCCATTATCAACAATTTGATCGTGATACAAAAATAGGTACTAGGGAAGTTGCCTAATGAAACACTGCATAAAATTGGCATAAAGATTGTGAAATATCGATTAATTATTCTTGGTAAAACCCTGTTTCTTTTCTCATCTGTTTTGCAAGAATACATTTAATTAGATTATAAATAACAGCCTTTTTTGAAAACAAAATGATTTCGACACAAAATCTTTGAATTATTTTTCAATACAGATATTGATTAAGAAAATCAAATTCAATGAACTGAATAGACTCTGAAAACAATTATTTCTTTAATGAATAGGAAAAAAGTGATAAACAAATCAATTATGCGATCGATTTATAATTAATACCATAATTAATACCAAGTTTATGTTGGCCCCCAATTATATCCGGGTAAAGTTCTCATTAAAATGTAATAGATATCTGGTTTTCGATTTTATTCATTTCTTTTAATGAATAAATCAATTATTTTTTGAGGAAAATCAGTTTTCAAAATTCACTAAAGATTTAGCATGATAAAACAATGTGCGTTGGGATTATTGAATTCATCTGATTACAGAAATATATTTAATACATAAATCTGGGGAAAAATGAACTTGCTTTCACTAACTAAATTAAAATCAGTGTTCATTTCGTGATTGAAGAGATTTTATTTCAATCAATCATTTAAGCGAATAATTAATTAAAACTCAAGTCATAAGTGATAAATGATTTTCAAAAAAATACTGTTTATTAATATATATATATATATATATTGAGTTCATTTTCAGAAATTAACATTGGCATTTCAACTAGCAGAATGTTTTAGAGCATATGTTCTGGAAAAAACGGTGCAAAATTTCATAATAATCTTGTAATTAATTGAATTTCGACGATTTTTTTTTGATAAAGCAAACAAAATCAAAATCTATGCTCAGAGGATAGGTATTTGAAAAAAAATCAGGGGAGAGGAGGGGAGGGGATAGAGAACAGATTTTTATTCTCAAAACTCAAACATGCCAAGTATCTTTCAATTTATTTTTGAATATCGATGGGCATCGAATAGTGCAAAATAATCAAGTTATTAATTTTTCCTAAGGTGTGATCAATGATCGAGCACAAATATTTTGATTGTATCTGTGTTATACTAAACCCCCATTTAATACCCCCTTTCGCAACCCTGAAAAACAAACGTTTTTTAAATCGATTAAATATTAATTAATTCAGTTTAAAAATTTTATCGAAAGATATGATAAATCATTCGATAAAATATATAATTATTCGATAAAAATCTATAATATATTTCGCGTAAGAGATATACAAATATTTGTTGCGTTGAAAGCGATAACATCTTTGAATCAAAAATCCTTTAAATTTTCAAAACTTATTTAATCAAAGATTTTCATCACTCCATAGATATGTAAACATAAGAAACAACAAAAGGAATAATTAAATGAATTAATCGAAGAATCAGTTTTCTGGACATTTAATTAATATTTATGAGAGAAGTAAAACACTTATACTTATTTAAAACAAAGACCAGGATAATTAAAATCTAGTGATATATTCAGAAAAAGTATGAATGAATTACTGATAGCCATCTGTGAAAAGAATATTTATAATGAAATTAAATTACTATAAATTGTTTACAAAATTAAGGCTAATGTAAAACGAATTAATTCCAGGAATAAATACGAATTAATTGATAAAAAAGCTTTTTATGATTAAAACTCATTTTTTAAGTAAAGATAATTTGATTTGTCTTTTAGCCACAAACCTGACTATTTAAATATGACCTACCTTATTTAGCCGGACCACTTTTCCTTTAAGCCAATTAATTTGTACTATAATTTTAATTAAAAATTATAAATAAAAAGGTGATAAAAGTCACCAAAAATCATATAAGGATTGCGAAAGAGATTGATAGCTCCGATTAATATTGAACTTGTTCAATATTTATGGCTATAAATTTCAATATATTGAAGGGTTGGCTAATTTCTAATCCTTGAATATTTTGCAAAATATATTTAAATCTCAGGTATTTTTCGGCTTTTGGTTGTATTAATCATTTTAAGGTCATTTGTAATGCAAATGCTGAATAAATTTTATATTCATGGTGATTTTTTTTCAAATTCATGGACCATTACTAATTCGAATAAGTGAAAGTATTATTACCAAGTGAATTATACTGAAATTTTTTGATTTTATTTTTTGATTGAATCAATTTTGAAAACTATTTTTTTTTTTGATATTATGTAAAATTGAAAGTTTAATTGCATGGTTGCAGATGTTTGTCCCAATTCACCCCTTCCTTCGTTCTTTTCTTAGGAAAACAAACGAATGATTTATAAATTATTATAGACTTGATATATGGCATCAATTTTTTTTTCATTTGTGTTAAGGTTTCTTTACTTTTGTGAAAATCTTACGAATTATCGGAAAAGCTTTTCGTGAATTCAATAGATTTTCCGCAACTATTGAATAAAAGATTTTTTTTGTGGTGAATATAAGATAAGTTCAAAGTCAGTGATTTCACCAGTAATGCCTTCACACAGGTGGGGGAGGGCAGCAACAAATGCACAGTCAGAGGCTCAGAAGGGGGTGTTGGGAAATCATGGATAAACTTGGTGTTTATCAATAGAGGTTAAATTATATTTTTGCTCGGTGATGTTGGGGAGAATAAAAGGAACTTTTTGGGCCACATTATAGTCGAGGTAGTTATATCTAGCTCAAATAATTGCTTATTTTGCAAAACCCGTTTCGTGAGCATCACTGGACTTCACTCATATTTTTTAAAAACGTTTTAAAAGAATAGTTAACAACAGTTATCACAGAATCTTAACACAAAATTTTTGATTAATAACAGTTAGTTATTAACAAATAAATTATTTGAAATAATAATAATTTTCTTTTTTCTTATTCCCAATAAAATAAGATAATCACAAAAAGCAAACTTAAATGGCTAGAGAAAAAAACGAGTTTTGTAGGCTTGCTCATTTTCGCAATTTTTTTCCTTCCCATTAATTTATTGATAAATTGTATGTTTGTATTAATTTCTATAATCGAAAAAAATACATTTCTTTATTGCCATTAATTAGTGGGCGTCTGACTTCAGTGATCTTGCTTAAAAATTACTCAATTTAACCTAGCTTATATTTTTCATAAATTATTGCAAAACCAGGCATTTGGTTATTTATCGCGATATGTATATGAGATGTATCTATGAAATGGTAAAAATTGTTTCAAGGTAAAGCTAATGAAACTTTTAATACATTTATTGCTTGCTAAAAGTGAGCAAGATTAACTAATCAAATATTTTGTTGAGAAGTCGATCGCAGACGAAAATAACACTCAATCCTAACCACATTCCCAACTGTCCGCCAAAATCGGATACGAGAGTGATCCAGCTCATTATCGGCTTGTGCTCAATGATTTGATCAGGATATCGGCTGTGCTCGATATTGAAGGTGAAATAGTTGGGGTGTTGTTCATTGTACCAATCTCCTTTTCTCTCAGACAACTCATAGGTGTAAAAGCTTTCCAAACAATTGTTGGGACACTCGTTCTCACAGACGTTCTGCAAGTCATAAATATAATCTTGCATCTCTTCCTTCCTTTTGTCTTTATTCCAGTTGCAGAGAGGAGTGTTAGCAAGCTCAAATAGGTTTTCTCTCCTGATAAGTTTGTCGTTATTAAGAGTCGGGAAACAATTGTTTTTATACTTTTTGTTGAGATGTTTGAAAACACATTTTTGAATGCAATCACTTCTCAAGTCTTGTTCTCGACTATTGTTTACCGAATATGTCTTACATTTTGTCAGATAAGGCGGCGGCAGAAGAACTGTCTGCGACTCTGAGTAACTGATGTAATTGATCCTGCCCATTTCCATCTTCTGGAATGTGTTTTCCCTTCTATAAGGGGGTAGGATATTAGGTGAGTGCAGTGAAATGTAGAAGTCTTCATCATGGTACATCTGGTAGGGGAAGGACAGGTTGTTGTGCATATATCTCAGCTCCATCTGAATGAGGCCCATCTGTTTACCATGGAAGTTATCGTCAAAATCACTGAAAATGGTGAAGCACTTTCGCGGGTCTTCAAAAGGGACCAGGGATTGAACCAACAGCGGGAGGGGTACGTAATATCGAGCACCCGACTCATTGAACGCCAAACTGGGAAACTTGTACTCAATTTGAATATCGACACTAATCTTGTCAAATATGTCACTCATAGTGAACTTTTCAATATTCTTGATAAACGAGTCTTTTATGAAATACTGGATCAGTTCCTTCTGTTGACCTCTGAACTCTTCATCAAACCTATTGCTGTGAATATCTTGTTTGTACCAGGTGAAATTCTCGTACATTTGCCTGTCTTTTGGATCATTTGAATTCTTGAGCAAAAATTCAGCGTATTTTTCCATATCGATGAAAGTGGGAACACATAGAGTGATGGCCGGCATTTGGCTGTATTTGAATCACTCGACTCTGTTCTCGACGACAGTCTTTCCGCTCAAATAAATCGAAACCAATTGATAGGTTTGGTATACAAAACACATCGAACAGAATAAAATGCAAACAAATCTGATCCCGTTCTTCAAATTGAATAATTGTTTGCAATAAATAGATTTCTTGGACTTTGCCGGTTCCCAGTCATACCTTTTTTGGTCATAGCTCTTACGGTGGTGGCCATAGCTATATGCCATCATGTCAAGGTTAGACCTTGTTCAATTTTCAACAAATTAAATGCCAATACTGTGAAAATTGAATTCGTTTTCACAGAATTTTTTTTTATTAATAAATAATTCAAAATATTTTACGATTTTTCAAACAACTCTGTTATAAATAAATTATAATAATTACCATAAATCGAAATTTGCAAGATGAATGAAAATAAGTGAACTAGCACATCTGTCAAACTATTATCGTTTCATTTTCTTAGAAATAATCACTATTTACAAGATTTTCAAAAGTGGTTCTGTTTATTGAATTTTATTAAATGATTTTTCCGAATAACACAAAAAAGTCATAATAATTAGGAACAGGACTTCAGTATTGATCGCAGAGAGAAAATCATAAACAAGACTATTAACAAATCAATAGTTAGGTCGATTGAGCATGGTGAAAAATCATTAAAATCTGAAAACTTCATGTATTTTCTGGCCTCTGTTATCCAGCAAGATTATTCAATGAATTTGTCAATAATTCTGTTGAAAATAAACATAAAACTGAGGCCTAACCACATCCCAAGCAGACCACCAAGGTTAGAAACCAATGTTGTCCAGCTCAGTATAGGCTTGTGTTCAATTATATGGTCGGGAAAGCGGCTATGTTCCAAGTGAATACTGAATTGATTATCTTGCTCCTCCATATCAGTTGCTTCCTTTCCAGTCTCAATATGATAGGTATAAAAGGTTTCCAAACAGTTTTTGGGACAAAAGTCATTGCATTCACTCTCAATACTGAACTGTTCGTCACTTATCTGCCATTTCCTATCAGAATATTTTTTATCACCATGGTTACAGAGACCTAAATGTGATAGATTAAATAGATTTTCTCTTCGGATAAATTTATTATTATTGAAGGTCCAGACGCAGGTCAGACCAAACTGTTGTTGCATTCTATTGACCATACATTTGAAGACACAGTCGTTTCTCATATCCCTTTCCCCCAAATCATCAATTGTATACTTTTTACACTTTGTCTTATAGGGTGGGGGCAGTAGTATTGTCTTAGACTCAGAATAGGTTATGTAATTGGTTACACCCATCTCCAGTTTCTGAAACACGTTTGACCTGGTGTAATCTGGCAGAATGTTTGTTGAATGCAGTGTAACATATAGATCATCCTGGTAATACTTTTGTTTGGGAAACGCATTAATGTTATGTTCGAATAGGATTTCAATAGAGATGAGGTCATAATTCTTGTTCCGAAATTGTTTATCAAAATCACTGAACAAAGTAATGCATTTTCGCGGCTCCTGATAGGGAACTATCGAATAGACTTTCTTAGGCTCAGGTATTCCCACCCGAAGTCCCGATTCATTGAAAACAATTGCACGGGTTTTGTACATTACATCCACATCAAGACTGATATTATCATGCAAGTTTGCTATTGAAAACGTTTCCATATTTGGCATATATGCGTCCCATTGAAATCTTATGTACAGAATTATATATTTTTCAAAATAACCCGGAGTACTATTCGGAGATCGTAACAATTCTTCATATTCTTGAAGCATCTGCTTGTCAACTGGGTTATTTGACTTATTCAAATAAAATCTAGCAAACTTGGGCATATCCATAAACGAGGGAAGACATACAGTGATGGCCGGTATTTGGCTGTATTTGAATGTCTGGACTCTGTTCTCGACGATTGTCTTTCCGCTCACATATAATGACACCAATTGACAGCTCTGGTATATGAAACACCAAGAACAGATTATCACACAAATAGACCTTATTGTGGACTTGAAATTCTGCTGGATACAAATGGTTTTAACTTCATTTGTGTTGAGAGCTTCCACATTATTCCTGGACTTTTCGTTAGTCTTCTTCCTCTTCATTAGAGACGAAGAATAACCAGAATTATGGATAATTGAAATCATTTTAATTGGTTTTTCTCTGGATTTCATCGGATTATAAAAATTTTAATAATTGAAAAATTTGATCAAGTTAAATTACTAAACCATTCAATGTTGTATTCTGTCGCAAGATATGAATGAATTTGAACTACGTTTAACGTAAACATGCAAGTTTATTATATAACACATAAATGTCATAATAATAGATAATTATAAGCAGAAAACATCAATATTTTCATAGGTAATTTAATAATGGAAAGAATGTCATTAAGCTATAATTAAGGGAATGATAAAATGGAAAGTAGATAAATCGAACTAGGTACCATCAAATTTTACCATCAAATAAATAAAAACCAATCGAATATCTAATTATTTAAAGATTTTAATAATTAAATAAATTTTTTAATCATTTGATTGAATATAAACATAACGCTCAGCTCTAACCACATCCCTAGGAGTCCACCCAAGTTGGAAACCAAAGTTGTCCAGCTCATATTGGGTTTGTGAACAACTCGCTGGTCTGGAAATCGGCTGTGCTCCACATGAATTGTTAACTGGTTGTCCTTTTCTTCGCGGTGAGCGCTTCCCTTTCCTATTTCGATGTCATATATATAAAAGGTTTCCAAACAGTTTTTGGGACAAAAATCATTGCATTCACTCTCAATAGTGAACAGTTCGTCACTCATCGGCCATTTCCTATCAGAATATTTCGAGTCATCATGGTTACATAGGGGAAAGTGTGAAAAGTTGAAAATATTCTCCTTTCGAATGAGCTTGTTATTATTCCAGGTCCAGATACAGGTCAGACCAAACTTTTCTTGCATTCTATGTGTCGTACATTTGAAGACACAATCGTTTCTCATATCCCGTTCCCCGGAATCGTCTATTATGTAATTTTTACACTTTGTCTCGAAGGGTGGGGGCAGTAGTACTGTCTGTGACTCAGAATAAGTTATAAAATTAGTCACTCCCATTTGTAACTTCTGAAATGTATTTTCCCTGGTATAATCTGGCAATATGTTTGGTGAATGGAGTGTAACATAGAAATCACCATCGTAAAATTTCTCTAAAGGGAAGGCAGTCCTCTTGTGCTCAAACTGCACCTCCATATAGATGAGGTCATAGTTCTTATTTCTGAAATTCGGGTCCAAATCACTGAACAAGGTGAAACATTTTCGCGGCTCCTGATAGGGAACCAAAGAGTGGATTCTTTTTGGCTCCGGTATGGCTATCCTCTCACCCGATTCATTAAAGGCTAGGCCAGGAATTTTATGCTTTACACTGATATCAAGACTTATATCATGTAGTTGTCCCAGGGTAAACAAAGGGTCCTCCATATGTTTCAGGTAAGCGTTAAATTGAAAATTCCAGAAAAGGTGTCTTTGAAAGCCGACGTCATCCTCGTCCCAATTCACGGCGTTCTTCTCAAACTGTAGAAAGTCTTGGTAATGTTTCTGATATTCTGGATCATCTGATCTATTCATATAGTGTCCAGCAAATTTTTTCATATCCATAAACGAAGGAAGACATACAGTAATGGCCGGCAATTGACTCGATTTGATTCTTTCGACTCTATTCTCGACGACAGTCTTTCCGCTCACATATAAAGACAGCAATTGATAGCTCTGGTATATAAAACAAAGTGAGCATGTTACAATGTAAATTGATCTTATTGTTATTTTCAAATTGAACTTGGCTAAATCAAATTTCGGCTCATTTTTCTTGGATTCCCACACATTCTTTGGAGAGGGTGTAGTGGATGTCCTCTTCGGTAATGAACTTTTGTTGTAATAATATTTATAATAATCATAATTATGGTTATAATTAGAGTAATATAATTGTGAACACATATCAAATTAAATGAACAAGCTTAAATAGGTTTTAAACTCGACATTTATCACAGTTCTTGCAAGTTCATATCAATTTATCAAATAGTTATCTCATATTTTGTTGACAAGGTAATTTCCACTGAAAATTATCTTGAAAATGATTTATTTATCAAATCAATAACTGACCCTTAATTAAAATTGCAAAATCCTGGATACTTTTTCACTTAATAACCACTCTGTGATGTTTTAATATATTCTGTGAAACACTATTATGGAAAACAATAAATAAAATGAACCTGTTTCTACAAAATCAATACAGTATTGATAAACATGCAATTATTGCATATTTTATTTGAAATAACAGGAAAAATATTCAATCAAATTGGATGAAAATAGAAAGTAATTTTATCTAGTTAATATCGAATTTCTAGATTAACACCAATGCCATTTCAATTGATAGAATTTATTTAAAACAAAATGTACCAGTACAATTAGTATCTCTAGTCCACTTTAATTACTAATTAATAATTAGTCAATGAATTTGTCAATAATTTTGTTGAAAATAAACATAAAACTCAGTCCTAACCACATACCCATCAGACCCCCTAAATTAGACACAAGAGTGACCCAGCTCAAAATTGGCTTATGTCTAACTGATTGGTCAGGAAAGCGACTATGTTCTAGGTGAATTGTGAATCGGTGCCCACTTTTATCCTTATGAACGCTTCCCTTCGCGGTCTCAATATTATACATATAAAAGGTTTCGAAACAGTTTTTCTGACAAAAATTATTGCACTGCCTCTCGATATTGAACTGTTCGTTGGTTATCACCCATTTGTTCTTAGAATAATTTGAATGTCCATGGTGACACAGATGCAAATTTGATAAATTGAAAAGATTTTCTCTTCGGATCAATTTATTATTATTGAAGGTCCAGACGCAGGTAAGACCAAACTGTTGTTGCATTCTATTGACCATACATTTGAAGACACAGTCGCTTCTCATATCCCTTTCCCCCAAATCATCCAAAATGTAATTTTTACACATTGTCTCATAGGGTGGGGGCAGTAGTATGGCCCTGGACTCTGTGTATGTGACGAAATTGGTGACACCCATCTCCAGCTTTTGAAATACATTCTCCCGGCTATAGTCGGGCATAACATTCGGGGAATGGAGTGTTACGTAAAGATCGCCGATTTTATACCTTTCAAGAGGAAAGGCAACTATTCTGTGCTCGAATTTGAGCTCCATATAGATGAGGTCAAAATACTTGTCGCGAAAATGTTGATCAAAATCACTGAACAGAGTAAAGCATTTCCTCGGATCGAGATATGGAACCAATGATTGGATTTTCTTCGGCTCTTCGAGTCGGACCCGATTTCCCGACTCATTGTAAGTGATGGCCGGGATTTTGTACTTTATTTTCATATTGAAACTGATCTCATCGAAGATAGTAACCAACGAAAACTTATCCATGTTGTTTTTGTAGGCATTCCACAAGAAATTCCAATAAAGGTGTTTTTGTAGGCCTTCAGTTGCCTTGCTCCAATTTTTGGCATCATTTTCGAATTGAAGAAACTGCTGATAATATTTGTGATACTCTGGATTATCTGATTTGTTCATAAAGTAGCCAGCAAACTTTTTCATGTCCATGAAAGTGGGCAGACATACAGTGATGGCCGGCATTTGGCTGTATTTGATTCGCTCGACTCTATTCTCGACGACTGTATTCCCACTGAAATAAATAGAAACCAATTCCGATGCCTGATATAAATAGCAAAATGAGCAGGCTAATATACACACGCATCGGATTGCAAGCTTCAGACTTATTTTCAACTGATTGATCAGGGTAAAATCCAGTTTGATCTTCTTCCTCGGCTGCCACACCTTTCGTGACATTTGAGTGAATCTCCTCTTCTTTGACGGGATTTTGTCTTCAATTTTAGGATAAAAT
This sequence comes from Punctoribates punctum, assembly GCA_034698165.1. Taxonomy (NCBI): domain Eukaryota; kingdom Metazoa; phylum Arthropoda; class Arachnida; order Sarcoptiformes; family Punctoribatidae; genus Punctoribates; species Punctoribates punctum. The sequence continues at coordinate 4,180 of JAQGBD010000671.1, read as the reverse complement.
TCCGTTTTATAGTCAGAATAGTAAGAAAGTGAACTCATCCTAAACAATGAATACTTAAAGAACTACCAACAAATGTAGCTAGCAGCTTTTCTGCTGCCAAAAATTTCAAGCAAGGTGAATACTAGTTTATTATAAAATTATAAATAATTACATTAGTCATCAATAATTCGTTTTTATTGAAATAATAATTATTTTTATCGATTCATTAAAAGGTAACTCTTAGCGGATGGAAATATGTTCATGGTAAACATTTCACTCATCGAATTTATTTATTTAAATAAACCTAGGGTTGTTTAACTTTCTAATTCAACCAAGATTAAATTCATTTCATTTCTAATTCAATTCATTTTTATCTACTTTTGTTAAATAAGTGCCATAACTATAAAAATTGATTTCAATTCTATTTAATGAATACTCTTTTAATTGAGTTAATTATTTTGTTTTGCTCTTGCTTATATTATTGAAGAATCTTAGTTGATATTCAAGGTCTGAAGGACAGTTTAATTGAGCTAGCAAGAAAATCGATACTGAAGAATTTGCTAGAACCTACGTCAGTCAACTTAATTAACAAGATGATTTATTAAGAAAATAGAGTCACATTTCAACTTGCTACAAACTACAATACATACAATGAATTCTAATACATAATCTTGGTAAAGATATTCGAAAAATTTATCAACAAAAAACATTAAAAACAAAGAGAACACTAAACCCTAACCACACACCGAAAAGTCCGCCTAAATCTGAAATCAATGAGATCCAGTCCATAATGGGTTTGTGCTCGATTATCTCATGGTATAAGTTTGGCCTTGTTTTCTGATATTCTGGATCATCTGATCTATTCATATAGTGTCCAGCAAACTTTTCATATCCATAAACGAGGGAAGACATACATAATGGCCGGCAATTGACTCGATTTGATTCTTTCGACTCTATTCTCGACGACAGTCTTTCCGCTCACATATACAGAGAGACGTAAAGAGACGTAAAGACAACATTCGGCAGCACTGGTATTGTAAACACAGGCAACAAATAATTTAATGAATAAACGTAATTGTTAACTTCAAATTAAGTTTAGTTACCATGTTTAGAATTATCAGCAAAATGGTAAATGAATTTTATCATATTTTCGAGGAAAAAAATCAAAGGGGGGACCAAGGTAAATTTTTTCGGATTTTCCCAAATTTTCAAAAAAAATCGCTTGGTCCCCCCTTTGCACTTTTTTCCAACTTTTCTCCGGTCGAGGGGGGGGTAGTGGGAGAAAAAAAATTTCACTTTTTCAAACAAAATCTTAGGGGGGGGGTCTTCCAAATCCAACTTTTCTAGGGGGGGTCCGATCAGACAAAAAATAGGGGGGGTATTTGGGCTATACCCCCCCTTGCGATCCCTGACTTTATCAGAGTCTTCGAGTAAATTGATTATACTTTCAAATATTTGTCTGAAGTGATGCAGAGATCAGAGAAAATATGTCTGACTTGTGATTCAAGTGTAATATGTTTTTCACCCAATATGTTGGCTGAGATTTTAACATGGTATTATTCTTACTCCTTGAATTTGGAACCAGTGATGCCCAAGGTACCCGACCTGAGGGGGGGTACATCCGAGAAATTTTTCCAGGGGGAGAAGTCCTCCAAATAAAAAACTTTTTTGGGGGGGGTCTTACCGGCCAAAAAATAGAGGGGTTTGGGGCTATACCCCCTTGGACATTTCTGGTTGAATGGCTAATGAACCAAATGAGAGAGGAATAAAATATATATAATTCGGTTGAGAGATATTTGTGGCGATATTGATATTAATGTGGAGACGACAATAACAATCTGTTTGATGACCCAAAGAGTGAGTCGAATGCAATTATATTTGACTTACACTATAAATGGCATAAATGAATGGATTGTAACAGGAATTAGACATCGCCAGGAAGTGACACAAAAACCATATCAGGTTTATATACCGATATCTGTTCAGAACAATCGATTATCAAAACATTACTAAACAAATAACTAATCATTTATATTAATAAGAGATGACATACCTATTAATTTCTGGATATATTTCCTGCAGGATATTATACATTTGGTACGGTAACCAACAGAGGCCGAACAGCGCCACCACAATGAATAGCATCTTGATCACCTGAAACAAAATTATTATATAAAATTTGATTTTTTTCACTCAAATTGTGTGGATCTGAATAATTTATTCGTGTGAACCATATATTAAATATGAATCGTGCAGTTGTCCTTGATTACCCTCCATTGAAAATCTGTTTTTCATTTTGGTTAAAAAAAAAGATAAGTGAGTTAGATGTCCTTGATCAACCTCTGAACTGTTCAGAATAGTCTGTAAGCAGTGATGCCAAAGCACTTCGAGTCGGGAGATAACACAAAATTTGAGGGACCGTATCGGGAGAGGTATTGTGCAGTGCCTGAACAGTCCAACCTCGACAGACCTGGTGTTGGTCCGTATTGTAATGTTGACAAATTTCAACTCGAGGGGGAAGGGGCAGGGCAAAAAAACTTTCTGGCAAAATCCCAAGGGAAGATCACACCATTCGAAAATATAAGGGCCTATTTGGGCCAAACTCCACCTTTGGACATCCCTGGTGTATGAGCCATGTGTTCATTGAAAAGAGTGAATTAAAAACTAATGTAAAGAATTTTATTCTCGTTTTTCATTCTTTGGAATTATGTTTTAATACAATTTTTTAGACAATTTAATCAAATGATAAATGATTTTCAAAACAAATAGTCTTAAAATTAATATATTTTGAGATTGAAAAACGATTTAATACATAATTTATAATAATTTTGTCTTAGAATTTGAGAATTTCAAAATTTTCAAACTATTTATGAATAAATTCAGTCAGATTTTGGACCTAAATATGCTTGCTCAAAAAATACAATGTTTATTGCATTATATTATTTTCAAACCTGCTTTGGCCAGTGATGCGCAAGCCCCTTTGGTCGGGGGGGGGGGGTTTCTAAACATTTTAAGGGAGTACAGAAGGGGTATTTTGCCGAGGGTTCAAAAAAATTGAAGGGGACCATGACAAAAATATTTTTGTGCATATCTTTTGCCCTTTTGGCCAAATTTTAGAGGGGGTCCTATCGACCAAAAATTTCAAGGGTTATTTGGTTTATACTCCCCTTTGGGAACTGGTTTTGGCATCAATAGATAATGTTTGAACATATATCAGTTCAATTGAAAATTTTATAGATGAAACTCAAATGACCTATCAAAAATGAAATTTTCAAATTCTTGCATTATTTAATACAATTTACTTCATTCAAATGAGATTTTGCATATTTCCAATATATTCAGTATTTATTGAGTTCTTCGGATTAAACTTTTTTCAATATATTAAATTCTTTTTAAAAAAGTCTTTCGAAAAAAGAGAACCTGAGAGAGAACCTAGTTGAATATTTGGTAACTGTATGCCTACGAAATTAAATTTGAGTTCCCTCGCAATTAATAATAGAAAACATGACTTGTATTGTATTCTCAAGTTTTAGATTATCTCCAAATCCGTAATCAACCCCAAGAGTGACATCAATTTTCATGAAATAACGTTCAATTAATTAAACAAGATACATTTGATTTTTAGTTATTTTTTTACTCTTAACTTGTATTGAATTTATTGATAGGTTTGAGATAAACGATCGATAAGAAAGTCAATTGATTGGAAAGAAAAGGGAGCTATAAGTGAAAAAAATAGTCTCATCTAAAAAAGGTATTTTGAACTCATTTTAATCGAATGCCATTGAAGTGAATTTGTTCGAAGATTTTCTCAACTGATATACTCTTGGTTTTAAAACTCTCGGGAATTATAAGTAAGTATAAAGTTTTGTAAAGAATATTACAGAAAATTTAACCAAGACTTAGTCTAAGACTCAAACACCTTTTCATTTCGTGAGATAAACATATTTTCAAAAATTATTTGTAAAAATCGAGATAATTATTATTTTTATAGAACGATGTATTGAATGTGGTCTAGATATTTGAATAAATTGAAAGGTCATACCAGGTTATACTAGATTCCAATGCATTCGTCTAAATTGAATTTGACTAGCATAAACTGTGCCCTCCACTGATTAATCAATATAATATAATATTAGCAATTACAAATTACAAATTGTAAGTTGAAAATTATAAATTGAATGAATCAGAAGTTTATAATTAC
>JAQGBD010000670.1:0-25636 GCA_034698165.1 Punctoribates punctum | reverse complement strand
ATCATTTTTCGTGACTATTTTCGGGACTATTTAGGCGCCTAAAACTCAAATATAAAAGACTATTTCCGTGATGTCTATTCATTAATAATTTAGTTAATGTGAATTCACTTTTCTTTGATTCACATTCAGATTCAATATCTTATGGAATCATTTTAGAGGTGTTTCATAGCATTTATACCAAATAAATATTCAAATATAGAAAAACAAGAATTTTTTATTTCAATTGAATTGTAAAATGGGCAAGCTTCAATTTTTCAAATAATTGGTGATTACTTCAGCCATTTGCCGGGCGTTGGGTTTTATGAAATTCAAGTGATGTCCTTTCATTACAATTGTCTCACACTTGCCCTCAATTATCTAGAATTCAATGCAAAGAATATTAGTTAACAAATGTTGAAAGTGTTTTATTTATTTTTGGTACAGGAAGAGTGGATGACCAGGGTGCATCATAAGGGTATATGACCCAATTTTTAGGAACGTGGGAAGCCGTATAATTTATTAGCATTTTTTGCTTTGTCCCTAACACTCTCTCCAACTCACTTTTTTCAACCTTGCTTATGTGGACAAACATTCGAGGTTCAATCATTGTGCGATACCCACTCCTGAACCCCACCCCTGAGAAAACTATTGTCGCATACCCTCTGACTCGAAGTGTTTATGAATCACTGATTTGGCACTTACCTCACTTATGCCATAGTCATGGCTGAGATATTCTTGGACATTTCCTAAATTATTCTCACTCCTGATCAGAATGCAGTCACCCCCGAACTTGAGTCCGTCCTTCATATGGTAGGCGTCTATTACCGGCCAATAAGTGGATAGTCTTTTGTCGACAATTTGTTGGAGAAGTGCAATGGTTTGAGCACTCAATTCAAAATCATATAATTCTGTTATTACTTCGATAAAAGCCATATATTTATTTTCCTCTTTATAGCCTTTAGATTGGGTTCTAAGCTGAGCCTGTACAAATTAATCAAAATAAATGACCATAGTCACTAATTATGACCGGAATAGATGAAAGTTATTTACCATTTCCTTCCATTTTTGCATAACAAGGGGCGATATGTCCAATAAAATTAGTTTGCTATCAAAATCCTTTGCAAAAGAATAAGTATAAGCATGGTCATTTAGTTTCCTTTATTAATACCTTCAATCTTATGGCCAAATGATAAGCAATTATTCCCCCAAATGAATAACCCATGAGATCGAAGGAGTGCCCCATTTTGCCGATCACTTTCTCCTGAATGACTTTCAGATAGTAATCGACCACTTCTTCGATGGTCTTCAAGTGTTGACAGTCTTTATTCCAATTGAATCCAATGACCGGCCGGTCCATCAATTGGCACAACTCACTCAGCGTTTGGAAAGAGCCTCCGAGGGGTGGAAATAACAGCAATGGTTTTCCATTAGTGGTATTATTCATTTGCTCGATACAATTGTCCGGTAATTCGTAATTGAATTCTTCGAGTTCTGAATCCGGTTTACTTTGGTTTGGAGTAATCTTATGGTTTCCCTCATTAATGGTCGCGATCTGTCCAATAGTTAGGCCCCGGATCTCATCCAAAGAGAAGACAATATCGTATTCGCGTTCAAACATTTGTTTCACTTCGACTGACATTATTGAGTCGATTCCCATCTCGAGGAGAGTTGACTTCTGGTCCAAATCAGCGTAATTATTGATACCTTGAAAAAAAACCCTGGTGACAATTGAAATTACTGCCAATAATACCTAGAATATGCTCCAGTTTATCAGCAAGATTGCCCTTTTTAGATTGGGTCTCGAAGATGTGGTCAGCCCTCACACAAGACATCACTACTGTGTGTTTTGAATTCATAAGTATATCGAGTGCTGCCAAACAGGAGAGCAGTCGCTGTGGTTTCGTTCCCCCGATTACCACATCGTTACCCATATTTTCTGCTACAACCCCAACATCGGCCACTCCTCCCCATTCGATAGCCTGTGCGGACAGACCTAAACTTCTTCTCTGTTCGCACACTCTTTCCATCACAGAATTGGCGAATCCATAGTTGGTTTGTCCGGCATTTCCCAAACCACAGGCAATGGAAGAAAAGCAGACGAAATGATCCAAATCTGGACACAACTCACGAGTCAAGAGATCGAAGTTATGAACAGACGATACCTTCGGAGCCATAACTTTCATAAATTTTTCCACCGTTTGATTAGAGAAGAGTCCGTCCGACAAAACCATTGCCAGATTGAAAACACCGGCCACTCCCCGTCCACCTTCCAGGTGTTTTGATCTTTGGATCAGTTCTTTGACTCGTTGATAGTCTGACAAATATCCTGTAAAGATGGAGGAAATGATAATATTTGCGCCCATGTCCTTCAATTTCTTAATCTTGAATCTTTGATAAGGAGTTTTGACTCCTGAGCGAGAGGTCAGCACTAAGTTGACGGCTCCTCTACTGATCATCCAATCGGCTAATTCCAGACCAAATCCGCCCAAACCTCCGGTAATTATATAATATTTGTTTGGTTTGAATACAGTTCGCGGAACCGACAGATTTCTGATCGGAATATTAGGCGACTCTTCATCTCTGATTTTAAGGACAACTTTTCCCATATGTTTACCGCTGGCCATAAAACGGAAGGCCTTCTCCACATCTGTGCAGTCAAATACTGTTCTCTTCAAAGGTCTTACAGTTCCCTCTTTGATACCATTGGCCACGAGTTGTCTCAGTTCTCGTATTTGTGATAAAACTGAATGAGATTTATAACTATTCGGCTCTAAAAGTATATCCAAATGTATTGATTGGAACGTCTTATTCCGGAAGAGAGTCGAGGGATCTATTGATTTAATATCGAATAACTAGTTATTAATAAAATTATTGAAAGATAGTTTACCTAGCTTGCTATTTTGTGTCATATCGTATTTTCCGATTTCAAGAAAGCGTCCGTTTGTGGCCAGACATCGGACACTTGCGTGAAGTTTGTCTCCTGAGAGAGAATTGAGGACAGCATCGACTCCCCGTCCGTTTGTCTCTCGCATTATAAACGACTCAAAACTCAAGTCACGAGACGTACAAAAGTTTTTGTCCGAAAGATTTGGCGAAAATTCTTTTTTGAGAAATTCTCGCTTCAAATCTGATCCACAAGTGATGAACAGTTGACAATCCATTGACAGACATACAGATATGGCCGCCATTCCTACGCCTCCGCTGCCAGAGTGGATGAGGACAGTCTCTTTTGGTCTTAGTTTTCCTCTTATAATGAGAGCCAAATAGACGGTCGAGTAAACAATAGGAACAGTGGCCGCCTCTTCCAGTGACCAATGAGCAGGGACAATCCAATTTAACTCATCCTCAGTGGTAGCTATGGTGGTGGCCAACCCTTTAGACAATGCAGTTCCAAACACACGTTGATCTTGATCATTTACACCGGAATATTCAAAACCGAGATCACATTCGTTGAAATTAGTGCCACGAGGAAGTGCTAATTTGCCTAGATGAGTGTGTCTCAACAAAAAAATAGATACCTAGATATTTGACTTACCGGAAGCAAACATAATATCTTTGAAGTTTAACCCAGAATAGAATACATTAATTAGTTGTTGACCTGGCTTCTTTCCCAACGGCCAGTACTTATGCGGTGCTTCAAACCACTTGAAACTGGAGAGATCTCCACGGGTTTCAACATTTATATAACTGTGCTCTGACTCAACCCTTCGTTCATTGATGTCGATGGAGAGCCGTCTGATAGCACCCCATAATTGATTGGATTTCAATAAATTCATAAACAGATTCTTTTTGACGATATTCGCCAATTGGTCTCTATTTCGAAGAATATCTGAATCTTCAGTAAAATCCATTTGAAAAATGCATTTAATTCTGTGTCCGTTGGGTTCAGTTCTCAAACAATTTGCTAAACCAATGACACCATTAGTGGGACTGTCTTTGGCGATGAGCCAAATATTCTGTGTTTCCGGTCGTTTCTCAATTGTTTTTAACTCATTCTGAAGTTTTTTAATCCATTGCTGGCATTTGTCGTCAGTTATCTCAACGAAAGTCTGTCCCTCGACTCTCATATTATGACTAACTTTACGGAACATCAAACAACTTGTTGTGAATCCATCGTATTTTGTGGCCACTAATGTTAGGCCAACCCTTTCAGCCTCGGATACGAAATGATTCTTCCGTTCAGACACTTCTCTGTTCGTTAAAAAGTTGTTATTGTATTGTGATTTACCCATAATTCTGAGCAAAACCTCTTCACCGAAAATGAGATTTGTTTTGAGGATAACTATTAAAAACCCATTATTTTTGAGTGCTTTGGAAACACTGTCCAAGAATATGATTGAATCAATGTTAAACTTGGTTAATTCTAAGTTAATAGTGTCCTCGTAGATAATGAGATGAAAGTTATTCAACTGTTGAGGAATTTGTGAGGTATGGCCCTCCCATTGATGGCAATCGACGTTATGGATTGTGTCGTCACTCAACTCTTCAACATTTGGATGTAAAAGACTATAATTGATTTTCACCACGAATTGTGACAAACCTATCATTTTGATGGCTTTCTGTGCGATAATAGCTTTGCTTTGAGACACTTCGAGGACATCCAAACATTTTTTGGAAAAATCAATATTTTCGAGGACTGTCTCAATCTGTGGCCGAAGAAAGGCTTCACTTTTAAAGTATTGGTTCAAAATGTCTTCATTCAAATCAAAGTCAAGTTTAAAGAATGCATTGTCTTTAGCCATGGATTCAATGGATTGTAAGCCAATCAGTGCTTTCAATAACCATTTGTTTTCATTTTGTTTGGGATTCGAGTCATCCTTTGTTTGGCTCCGAATATGTTTCTCAACACTCGTCTCATAAGTTTGTAATTCATTGACAGAAATTTGAAACTTTTTCAGCAAATCTTTGGCCAAACGATTGCAATGATTCTTATATTCAATCAAAGTCTGGGTCTCTGAGCTATGGTTGGGTAGTTCCCCTTCATATTCAACAAACTGGAAGTGCTCTAAAACTGGCAGAGGGGAGAATATTTTCCTCGCTGCTGACTCTGCGAAAAATCCATGAAATTCTAGTCCCTTGGTCACACCGATATCTATTTAATTTGCAATATGAATTGCTCTGGGTTAAAAGTTATTCAGATATTTCTATATTCTAATCGAATCTAGGTTATTCATCAACTTATAGGCTATTAAATATATTCTAAAAATATTCTAGATCATTTTGAATTTTTAAACTCACTAAGATCTTGATCGAAGAAGAAAGGCATAATCGAAGTTGCCTTGGTCTTCATATACTCTTTCATCGCCATTGGATCACATCTGACGCTTTCAAATCGGACGGGTAGTTCCAGGTTAATTGACATTTTTACATTAAGAATACCCAATTGGGTCATAGAATCCATGAATGCGGGCCAATAGCCGTTCCATTGGTGGAGTGACATCACTTTGTTTCCTTTGACCACTGCTTTGGTCACACATTTGAAATGTGGGCCGAAGTCATAGCCTCGAAGTCTCATATATTTATAGAAGTCTTCGGTTCGGAAAACATTTTCATTCTTATCATCGAAGATGTTTCTGTTTGGAGAAATCTACCATGAAACAAAATCTAACTTGCAAGTTTCGTTACCTATTCTGTGAAAATTCCTCTTCAAGTATATAATCGTATCGAATGCAAGGCATTTGTGGTAAAAATATTCTTCCGGTGACGCAAACACTTCCGGAATGAGTGATCAGAAACTGGTGACTATTCTGATCAACTTTGACCTCAAACGTGGTTTCGCCCACTTTTGGCAAAATGGTAGCCCTTTCAATGCGCACGTCTTTGAACTCAGCAGGCATTTTGTCAAAAGGAATGCCCACCTGTTTCGCCAAAACCTGCCATGCTAACAGCAAGTAACCGGTGGCTGGAAATAGAATCCTACCATCGATGGTATGGCTTTCCAATTGTGAGTCTTCTTTTCTCTATTCAATTTTGGGACAATTTGTTGGACAATCAATTTTAATCTAATTTGAACTTGTTATATTATTCACCTCCAAATTCACACTCATTTTCACTGCAGAAGAATCGAAGGAAATGTTGAAAAATTCGGGAAATTTGAAGACTTTATGGGCTTTTTGGTGATCCCAGTTATGGAGTGATGATAAAGTGGGTGTTCCCCTCGACACCGGGTATTCAACTTTTGAATAAAGTTTTTCAATATTGGGATTAATACCAGTTGTGTAGAGTTTGCCCACACTTTCCAAAAGGAAGCGAAGATTGTCCTCATTTTTCTTCATAAGAGGAATGGATACCACATCAGAGCCTAAACTCATTTTGAATAATGACTGGAATAACATATCCGGCGATACCTCAAAATAAAATGCTTTAATAATTTGAAGCTAGATTGTATTTTACCTGGATCACAACTGCATTTTTCGGAATACAATTCAGCGCTTGACTGAAGAGCACTGGATTTATAAGATTGTCGGCCATATATTCGGGCGTTAGATATCGTGACCTCTCATTTGAGAGATCATAAGTAGTGGACAACCATTTATTGATCTTAGTTTTCGCTGGAATGACATCCGAGAGCTTAGACACCAATTTATCTCTTATTCCAGATATAAGCGGAGAGTGGAGAGCAGTGCCACAACTGTCCACTATTTGTGTGTGAATTCCCTCGTTTGCCATATGTTTGACTAAGGCGTCAATTGATGTCTCACTGCCTGAAAGAGTGACTGATTTTTCTGAACTAAAGCAAGCGGTGAACACATCGGAGGGAAGATGTCTTCGAACCTCTGCTTCACTCAAACTAATAAAAACCATTTTTCCGCTCCATTTCTTGTTCTCTTGGACACAGACACCCCTCCAATAGGCGGCTAAAATTGTCTGTTCCTGATTGAGACAGTTATCAGCATAAGCACAGATCAATTCGCAAACAGAGTGTCCAACAAAACCATCGGGAATGACATTCAAATAGTTGAGGACATCCACTAATCCTATCTGAATGGCAGCCAAACAGACGAATGTATTCAATGGAGAGTTTGTCTCTGACTTTGTCTTCAATACTTCCATCAAATTGTAATTGTATTTTATCAATATATCGGCTGACCTTTTGATAGACTGTGCAAAGGGTTGCAAAGCCAGTATTGATTCAATCATTCCCGACCACTGACTGCCCAGACCTGAGAACAGATACAATATCTGCCGCTTATTTTCGGAGACTTTAGAAACAAAAGTATTTTTGATCTCTTCTGTGGAATCGCGTCGGCTCTCGATGAGAGAGAATCCTCTGTAAGACATCCCATAGAAAGGTGTATCCCTTTCCTTGAAAGGACTTGTTTTCGAGACGTCATTTAAAAGGGATAAGAAGTCTCGAGTCAGCATTTTTGGCGAATTCGTTATTTTACTTAAAGTCGTTTTCAGCCCATCTTCAGTGCGTCCGCACATCAGCACAAGTCGGGGAATACTCTCGAAAATGTCCTGGTTTACCGACTCTTCATCTTTGCTATCTGAGCGAACAATCACGTGAACATTGGAACCGCCAAAACCGAAGGCATTGAGTGCCGCAACTTTTCCCTTGAATTCAGTGTTGGCTATAATTGGTTTAATGACTCCGGTCTTCAGGCCCTCAATCTTTGGGTTCGGTGTCTTGTGATTGATATTTGCAGGAATACATCGGTTCTCAAATGAAAGCAACACTTTTATGAGAGAACAGAGACCAGCCGTTGCCTCTGTGTGTCCGATGTTAGACTTGACGGCGCCGATCAAAAGGGGTTCTCTTCTCTCTTAAAACAAATTTGATTTATTTGTATTCAGCGAGAGTTTGAAAAAAAATCAGTTAAAAAAATACCCTTGCACATTGCCCCAACTATTGCCTCCATTTCTACAGGATCTCCTGCTGGAGTGCTGGTGCAATGGGCCTCCACATATTCAACATCTTTGGGGTCAATCCCCGCCTCGACATAAGTCTCACAAATGAGTCGCTTTTGGGCCAAAACGTTGGGAAATGTGAGTCCTTTCTCTGTATACCCGTCGCTATTGCTCTTCGTGTGAACAACAGTCCCATAAATACGTTTTGCTTTGCTTTTCCTCTGCAAAAGGACGGCCGCACAGGCCTCCCCCTTTGCATAGCCATTGGCCTCTGCGTCCAAACATCTCATTATTCCGTCCTCTGATGTCATATTCAGTCTTCGATTCTAAAAATTAGTTTTTTAAAATTGATTTCAATTATTTTTAGCAAGGGTCAACACAATTACACAGGCATGAAAGTAGGGATTCAATTGAACATTTAGACCAATAACCAAGGCACTTTTGCAACGGCCCTTCCTTATATCACTGATAGCGGCGTCGAGAGCAGTGAAACTACTGGCACAGGCCGTGTCCACAACCATTGACGGGCCCTCAAAATGAAATGTCCTGGAAATTAGACCCACAGGTTCTTGTCTGTAGCAGTCAAGCAAAGGGTACTGTTCACCAAGACCCATCGTTACTTCATCAATACATTTACCGATGTAAACTCCTGTTCCCGAGTTTCTCATTGTTCTCGGGTCAGTACCTGACCATGATAAGTTACATTTTAAGTTGAATTTCTATTCTTGGTACAATTAATTTAAAACAGTGTTGTGCAATGGTGAAGATTCTAGAGTAACACCTTAGGGGGGGGGGGTTAAGCCAAATAATCAATATTCGACTTCAGGGAAGGGCAAAAGGAAAGACCATCTTTGCACAGCTCTATACCTGAGTCCCAAATGGCTTCGAAGACAATTTCCAACATTATTCTGGTCTCGACATCTGAAAGACTGGCCTCAGTCTCATTGATGCCGAAGAACTGGGCGTCCAATCGGGACAAGTCTTTAATTTTGCCTGTTTTTGGAGGAAGACCTTGGTAGCCTAAAAAAGAAATTTTGTCAGAGAAATCAATTTTAAGCTTTTCCTATCTTGGTTTAATTCACTGGAGTCATCTACATATTTTACTAGACTGAACCCGACTATACCTCTTGGCCAACGACTCTCCCCATCAGTAACCAGGTTTCTATTGGCATATAAATTAACCATGAGCTCATCTACGCTATCAGATTCTGTTGTAAATGAAATTTTTCACATTAAAATTGATTTTTCCATTTGATAGTTGAATTACCAGGAAATCTGCCGGACATTCCACTGACGACAATGTCCTCCACTAATGAACTTAAGTTATCCGACTCTTCCATATCTGACACAAACAACAATTTGTTTTTTGATTGTTTTGAAAAATACAAACAATTTTCAGTGAAAACCAATTATTTTCTAAAATGTGACTTCAATTTAATTGAATAATTGATTTTAAATTATCATGGCTAACCTCCCAATGCATTAATTAACTACGATGAACTTTGAAATTTGTTACCAGATGTTTTCAAAATTCAATAATCTATACAATTTTTAAAAGCACTGGAATTGAAGTGATTTTTGAAAATTGTGTTTGAATTTCGAATAATCTTTGAAAATATGACAAAATTAAGTTTAATTCATATTTTAATAATCAGTTTACTGAATAAATTTGTTGCAAATCAAGAAGTTTTAGTCCAAACAAAGTCCGGTCCCATCAATGGCTTCACTGAGAGCTTTGAAGGCAAAGATGTCAACATATTTCTGGGTATACCATATGCTGAGCCACCGATAGGCGAACACAGGTTCACAAAAGCAGATCCGGTGCCGGAGTGGACACAACCTCTGACTGCGAATAAATGGCCGAATAATTGCTATCAAATCAAAAGCAATTTAATTGACTACAAAAGTGATGTCTTCAGCGAAGACTGTCTTTACCTCAATATTTGGTCACCGAATAGCAAATCAGAAGACAGTCCGAAGTTAAAGCCCGTAATTCTTAACATACATTGTGGGGCACTCTCTTTTGGGTCATCATCTAGCTCATTTGGAGATGGAAAAATATTCTCTGCTCTGTCAGATGTGGTCTTTGTTTCTTTCAATTACAGGTTAATGTTGGATAACCTTGTTCAAATTGCCAATTTTCATTTGTTCACAGATTGGATGCTTTTGGCTTCTTATTCGCTGACTCTTATCAGGCGCCGGGAAATGTAGGCCTTTGGGATCAGCACATGGCTCTCGAATGGGTCAGTAATAACATCGAGAGCTTTGGAGGAAACCCAAAGAATATAACTCTGATGGGTCAGAGCGCCGGTGCCTGGAGTGTGAGCCTTCATCTGATGTCACAACACAGTCAACATCTTTTCCAAAACGCTATTTTAATGTCCGGCGCCGCCTACAGCTATAGGACTGGACGGGATGCTGAAGAAATGAAAAAGGTATGGCTGAAGGCTGCCATAGCAATAGGCTGTGCCGAAGAGCGGGAATACAGTTATGTCGACTTCACGCCTGAAATTATTCAGTGCCTTAAGACGGCCCCTCCTGAAAAAATTCTGCAAATGTGTACAGAAGAGGAGCTGTCTGTTCCCAAATTTTGGTGGGACAGACTGGTTGTCGTCGACGGGAAGTTCCTCTTCGAGAAACCGGTAGACGTCTTAAGTGATCTTCATTTAAATGAAACGAAGAATGTGTTGATTAGTACCACAGAAGACGAGGGATCATTGAATTTAGCGTTGAACTATGATCAAGGCAAATACAATTGGTTCAATCCTAAAAATTTCACACTAGAGGAAGGGTTTCAGGAATTGTCAGCCCTTTCCTCTTACTTTCCAACCAATTTGCAGGTAATCGGCGACGAAGTGTCGGAACTCTATTTCTATGGTATGAAAGAGGACTCAAACTCTTCAGAGGTTAGACACAGAATAGCGGACGCTATGGGAGACTATTTCTTTCATTGTCCGACCGTTCGCTTCGGTGAAGTCCTTTATATTGAGAACATGGACTTTGTCAAAGTTTATCAAGTTTATATAACCAGCTATGTTGATCTTATCAAGTCGCCCTGGATGGATAGAACGGGTCATTGTTTGGACAGCTATTTTCTCATGGGTCTCCCTTTGATCACTCCTGAGTCTACTGAACGCCAAAAAGAAGTATCAAAACAAATGATTGAAATGTTTTCACATTTTGCAAGATTTGGGTTAGTTTTGAGGAACGCACAGTCGGTCCCCGATTTGTGGTAATACGAAGACGTGGTATAACTTCAATCGGGGATAGATTTAAGTGATTTGAGCAATGATTTGATTTTTGTTGTCTTTCAGTCACCCGAAGAGTCAAAACGGACTGCAATTGAAACCGTATTACGCGATAACCGATAGAGTAGTGAAGCCTTACTTTGAATTCAGTGATAACCCGAAACTGAAGCATAACTTCGGAATCGGTTTGAAAACACTTGAATGCGATTATCTGTGGAATGAGTACCTCGACTATTAATTCAAACGCCACCAAGATTACTTTTAATAATTGTTTAATATTTTAGTTTATCTTGTTAATTTCCAGAGTAATTAAGTAGTTATTTAAATGATTATTATTAAAGTCTGTTTCAATTAGATCTTGGTAAAATTCAATTTGGGAAGTGTTTCATATAATTTTCACATTCAAAATAAAATAGTAATAATTATCACCTTGTAAATTCATCAATGAGTGCTTAAAAAGATAATCGAAGAATTAAATTGTTATCATGTCTGACCTTGCTACACTCTTATTGATCTCAATATCATAGATATTAATGTAATCAAAAATTTTAAATTGAGTCAACATTTGAACAGAAAATTCCATATTCCAGATCATTCTGAATGACACTTGAATTATAAATTATCTACAAATTTGATTCAGGAATACCAAGATAAATTACAAAATGGCATCAAGCCACACTGTTTCCATGACCATTTATCAAAAACAACCAACCTGATATAAACCATTTTCATCGAGATATGAAGAATTATAGCTTGATCAACTGTAAAACCTTAGCAAATATTACATGAAAATTCACTTCAAAAAATACCTTGATCACATTTTAAAAAGAAATCTTATCGAAACACTCCATTGAGGTATTAATTAAACAAAACTTTCTTTACTTTCATTCTTAATGTCATTCAATATCTAAAAGTCATTAAAGTATTGTTTGTTTGAAAACAATAATGATTTCCCTTTTATTAAAAACTATTTTAACACTTTTTGTATTATTAAAGTTCACATCGTGTGAAAAATTATACCATGAACGATTTAGACCTCAACTTCATTATAGTGTACCCAAGGGTTGGATGAATGACCCTGATGGATTGTTATACTATAAGGGAAAATACCATCTATTTTATCAGCACAACCCTAAGGATACAAAATGGGGTACATTCATCTTGCTAATTTTTCAAGCAATTTTCAATTGATTTTTATTACCAAGGTCCGATTCATTGGGGTCACGCCATATCTCCAGACCTGATCCACTGGGAAACACTTCCCATTGCGCTCTATCCTCAGGGAAAGGAATACATTTTCTCCGGCAGTGCTATCGTTGACTACCAGAATGTGACGGGTCTTCAGAGCAATGAAAACAAGACAATGGTCGCCATATTCACGGCTCACACTTTCCCAGAGCATAATGAGTCGCAATGGATGGCGTACAGCAATGATGAGGGCATTCACTGGAAATACTATGAAAATAATCCCATTATTACTATTGAGAAGAACTTTGATTTCAGAGATCCAAAAGTCTTCAAATATAACGACTATTTTGTAGTTCTGGTTGTGATCTACGATAGAATGCAAATCTATAAGTCATATAATCTGATCGATTGGACGCTTATGAGTGAGTGGGGGCTAATGGAGGGCTCCCATCAGGGCGTTTGGGAAACACCTGATATGTTCCCGGTTAATGTCACTATAAATGGGTAAGATATTAGTGAAAAATCAACCAAGTTAATTAAAAATGAACACGATGAATTATTATATCTCATTTGATTGTTACCATTCATAGAACTGTTACAGAAAAATGGGTTTTACTGATCAGTACGGCCAACACAACAGGAGTGAGCACCGGACCAAATACACAGTACTTCATCGGACATTTTGATGGACAGAAGTTTACAAATGAAAACTTTAACGACACCGTCCTGTGGCTCGACTACGGACCCGATAATTACGCGGGAGTCACATATGAAAGAGAGAACCGACAGCACGTGTTTATGGGTTGGATGAATAGGTGGGACTACGCCGACACACTCCGGGTTATCTTCGATTATGTATGGAACGGACAAAACGCTATTCCCCGAGACATGAAACTCATCACGAACTCTAATGGGGAGGTGCTGTTGTCAACCTTACCTGTGACAGAAATTGAGAAACTGAGAACAATGTCTTGGTCACTTACCAAAACCACTCTGAAGGCAAACAATACGGCAAAAGTGACTCAAATAAAGTCCAGACTCCTGGACATTGATCTCGCTGTTGATATCAGTCGTGTGGACCCTAAGGACGTCTTCGGAATTGAATTCAGTGGAGCCAAAGACAAGCTCCGGGTCTATTACAACGGCTCGTATGTAATCGATCGCACAGACGCTGGTATTCGCAACTTTAGCCACTGGTTTCACGGGGTATGGAAAGCGCCCAGACTTACCTTCACTTCACGTATAGACCTAAGACTGATAGTCGACGTCTCATCCATTGAAATGTTTGCCGACAACGGACTCTCTGTAATGACGGCCCTCTTCTTCACTGAAGACAACATTACGTCAAATATAACATTATTTTTCGACTCATTTAATAAGAAATCTGAGTTACCTATCATTCACTGGAATGTTCATAATTTGAAGAGCATTTGGAATTGATGTGCTTGGTTAATACTAAATAATGCTTGATAAATTCTCTGAAATTGCCATTTTATTAATGGTTGAGTGAAAATCCAATAAAGTTTTGTTTATGACTTAAATTTTTATTCAGTTGTTTCCAAATTAAAGATAAAATTTCATAATTTTAAAGCAATTAATGCGAACATTAATAATAGATGATTGAGATATGAAATGAAGCATGCTCAAATCACAAGTACTTCATATATGTATAAAAAGGATATTTTTTTCAAATAATTTTCTACCATTTCTTTATCTCTCTTATTAATCACTTGATTTTTTGCAGGTTCATCTAAATATTGCTTTATTTCAAACTAATGCTTCAGATCCAAACTCATGCGCTGCATATTTAATCTAGAACATTTATGACAAACATAACTTTGATTTTGATTTTTAAAGGTTTTATTCAAGGTGAATATTCTTGTTTGAGGGCATCTCTCAAACTGAAGCGTTCGATTGGCCTCTACTTAGTCAAGAAATATATTCCGAGTATACTGATCGTGGTCTCATCGTTCGTCAGCTTTTGGGTGCCGGTCACTGCATACCCGGCCAGAGTCACTTTGGTAGAAGCTAGAGGTGAGTGTTCAGGATAACTAAACTGAACATTTTTCTTAATCAACAGGTAGTGACCGCTCTGTTGGCTTTGATATCACAACAACAGCAGAGCTCAGAAGTGAACGCCTCGTATGTCATTGCGATCAACGTATGGATGACTGTCTGCATAGCCTTCGTCTTCGCAGCACTTCTCGAATACGCCATTTCCATAGCCTATCACGAGGACAAAGTAGACCCGATTGAAGATACCAAGAACAAGAGAAAAGCCAATAAGTACCTGAATAAGCAGCAAACTAATCCGGTAAGTTTTCTTAATAATAAATAAATTATCAATTATTGTAACGAAACTTATTTTGATATTAGAGTCAAACGGTTGAGACTATTGAGAGAAACCCGAACCGACTCACCATAAAGTCTGCCTCAGATTCACAGCTGAATGGATACAAATGTAATCGAAATTCGGGTTTCATTGAAATAGTGAGGGCTGAGGACAGCCTCCGACCCAAGAACGCTATTGATATATTAGCAAGATATATATTTTTCTCTTCATTTACCATGTTTATTATAATCTATTGCATCTATGTTTATGTATAATACTTATTTCGTGTATATACGATTGAATCCAACCAAGGAAAAAATTTAAATAAGTGGGTTTGTGAAGTTTGAATGGAAAATAAATGAAGCTAGTTAAAACACTTACTTTCATAAATGCTTGAAGTCATCCAAAATAAATCGATTTGACCTCCAATTCAACTGATTTTGACTTTGAATTATGTCTTATGTCTTGAGGACAGTTCTCCTATTCGGGACTTTAAGCCTATTCTGGCTCTTCTATGAGATGTGTGGTTAGCACAGGACTGGGCTCTGGGAAAACCAGTGTTACCGGAATTATTAGATAAGGTTTTACGTCTAATAAACTTTTGAGAGATGTTCACAAAAAATACTCGCATTTCGTTATTATAGTGAAAGTCAATGTAAATATTGTAAACAGTGAAGTAAGCAAGGTCTATTCCTTATATGTGTAGGCGAATTTTAAGGTAAACAGTAGTGAAAGATAGGTTGAATTGGATAATTTGACCATGTTTGCATTTTGGATTTGATAGGCACAAAATTAATGATCAAGATGATACAATAAATTTGTTGTTAAATGACTATAGCAGTGAATTATCACATTTATTGAGAAACATAGAAGGAACAAATAATAGATCACGATACATAAATTCTTTCTATAGATAAAAGAAACATTGGTCTACCTTGATCATATCGATAGATGAAAATTCAAGTGAAAACAAGTTTTGGCCAAATTTCGGCGAATAACTGTCGAGTGGAGTATTTTTGAGCGCAAATTCACTTTCTAAGTGCTTTTGCAGTACAGTAGAGAACTGGGTCAGTCTCCTCAATAAAGGTCCTATTCCTCACTTACAGTGATATTTGAATTATTGCTTAAAAATGTTCAAAAAGTTGTTTAAATTATTTTTAATTTGTTTAATAAGTTTTCAAATAATAAAATGTTTACAATTGGAAACTGAAGACAACACTACCGAAAGCACCGGCACTTCAGAGGTTTCGTCAGATGATGACTACGAGGGGACTGATTATGAAGAAGACCAAGAAGATAGCCCTGAAAGGATCTTGGACAAATTCAAACAAATTCATGAACAGAATAGGAATCTGTCGATTAGTTTGAATGTAAAACATATTAACCAAACGTTTGAAGCATTTAATAAATTCCAGCAAAATATGAATAATCTCTTCAAATATGACGGAAAGATTAACCTCGAGTTTATGGAATTCCTCTCAGAGATTGATGTCCAGCTCTCAGCCCAGTGTTCAGCTTCTCTATTCAGAACATTAACCTCGATCAAAAATTCAGAATTCTGGGCTCTAAAGTGTAAGTTGAATTTCATAGCATTAAATTATGCAAGCTTATTTAAATTATCTTTGAATAATTAGAAATAGGAGTCTTTATGATATTGTATAGAACCAAGTGCAAAGTTTTATTTCACAAATGGAGTGAAAATTCGAAATGAGCTAATTTAGTTTCTTTGTTAAAATAGGCAAACAAATCAATTGACCTTGTACTTTATGTTCAAACTGTAATTATGGTTATTTTTGTGTTCAGTTGTTGACTCAATGGGTCGTTTCCCTCCCCCCGGTTTCATTGAAGGCATTCAATCGAGTTTTGGTGAATTTGATGAGTGTCTCGACATTAGGAGTCCCCCAATTCAAGGCATAAGCTTTGATGGAAAGTACTGTCTCTTGAATGTGAAACTACCCTTTCCTCCAATGGACTCCTATTCCGATGGAGAGCCTGTTCTTACACAAAATGATATCCGACCAAAACTATTTAAATATTATGGACTGAATAAGTTATCGACAACCAAGAGCATCATTGAGTCACTCAACATATTGAACGGAACAATATATCGTTTAGGAATCTGTGTGCCGTCTGTCTGTACCTCTGAGGAGATTGAGGACACACTCAATAAAAGTAATTTGATTTCTTTATCGAGATTTTGAAATATTTCAAATTATATCATGCTCAAATATTTTTGACCGCATAGTCTTTTATCCGATTACACGAATGCCATTAGAAGTGGAAAGAAGTTGTCATATGAGAGATGAGAAATTGCAACTTGATAGTCATACTTGGTTGGCAATGTAACTATAATGTTGGTCTCAAATTATCTAGGAACTAAATTATAAATCCTTTTTCAGTACAGTTATGGCATTTCTCACTTTAATGGCTGCCATAAGCACTTGTATTGACATTCTTTGCAGTAAACGAAAGGACTCCAACTCAGAGACCGACTCAACAGAGACTGCAATCAATTCAGCGAAATATTTGACTCTTTTGTTGTCGTTTTCAATACTGAATAATATGAGAAAACTTTTTGCCAAAAACAAACGCTTCAGAGCTTTGGACACAATCAGACTTTGGATGATATTTCACATCCATTTGTCGCATACGTTTGCGTTCTCCGTTACTTACGGACAGTTGGCCTTAAAGAAAATATTCAGTGATGTCTACCATAAGGCTCTTGAAGACAATTCCATGGTTTTAATCAGAAATTGGCTGCCAGTGGATGTCTTATTCACATTAAGGTAAAAATTTATTAGTAAAAAGCAGACATCGCCAAAAGGGAATGGAGGGGTGGTATAGTCCGGAAAATTTGGGCGAAAATTTGAAAAATACCCTCCCCCCTGAGGTCGATGAGGTCTTGTAGAAAGTAACTTGACAAATTTTTTATTCTTTGTTTGTCAGTGGATTCTTACTCTCATATGGAATGTTGAGAAAAATGGTCAAAACAAAGGGTCGATTCAATTACTTCCAATTCATGTTTCAGCGTTATATAAGATTTTTGGTCTTGGTCTTTGGCTCTATTTTATTCTTATACATATACCCATTGACGGGTAGCGGACCCTTTTGGGATACGGGTGTCCATAATATTATCAATGAATGCAAAAAACCATCAAATCTTTGGAAAAACTTTCTATTCATTAATAATTTTTTCCGAGACATAAGTGATTCATATGATTGGAAAGTAAGTCAATATGATCTAGCATCAATTAAAAAGATTAAAATTAAAACTTTTCGGTCAAATAGTGTAATCATGTGACCTGGTTCTTGGCTGCCTTACTCCAATTGATAGCAATTGCGCCCATTTTTGTGATCATATTTTTTAAGAAACCGATTCTTGGCATTTATTTAATGATATTCGCAGTTATTCTGAGTCTATTGATTGCGATCTCACCCCAACTTCTATTTGGAATTCCCCCTTACCTAAGAATATGGGACCTAGATTCAATCATTTACGTCAATTCAAGTTCTTGGCTCTATTATCACTATTATCCCACGAATTATTTGATAAGTTTCCTGGTTGGCTTATCATTTGGTTTTGTTCTATTTAAAAATATCCAGTTCACTATTGTTCAAGAAAGATGTGCTTGGACAACTTCTATAATTACTATTGTAAGCGTTCACATTTGGTTCAATAGCTTCTGGCGTTTGGACCGATCGGCGCCACTTATTAACGCACTCTTATGGCACACAGTCGTGAAATTAGCTTTCAGTTTGGGGGTCGGGTGGATATTATTAGCTTGCTGCTCTGGAAGAGCTGGTACATTTTCATAATTTTGTTCTTGTTCTATTTGCTGAGTAATTCTTATTTTGTTTGCAAGGTTATTTAAATAAATTCTTATCGTGGAATGGCTTTCAGCCAATAGCGCGGCTCTCATTCGGAATTTATTTATTACATAATCTGGTTGTCAGTCATCGCGTATTCTCAGTGAAAAACACATATGAAATGTCGTTTAAGTACATGGTAATTTTTAATAACTAATGTGAAAATAATTTTTTCAACTATTCAATTTTTATACTGTAGCTGGAAAACAACCTTGTTAACTTTGTTTATTGCATAATCTTGGCAACTATTTTCTATCTCCTTATTGAGAGTCCGTTTTCAAACATATTGGAAGCCTTAACTAACCCGAAGCCGATGTCCAAGGATATGTCCAAGACGATTCATGATAATAAGTTTATTGTAAATGGCGAATTTGAACCTGTTTCTTACCGCTATTCAATACACCTGTAACATTTTAATAATAAACTTATTGATAAACAATTAATTTTACCTTGTTCTACTTTGATATTTTTTTCAACCAACTAATTAAAACACATTTATTAAACTACTAACCAAGAGCATTTTTTGTCATCATTCAAACAAGTTTTAACTTTCATTTGAAAATTTAAATAATAATAATGAACAAGGTACAGTATTCTATCAACATTTCATTTTATTTGAAAGATCTTGGTCAAGCATGACATCGATAGTCAACAATATGCGTATACTCGTCTCTGATTGCCTCACATTTTAGACCTTGTTTACAGCCGCAGCCCTGAATTGATCAAGATAAAACTTTTAATCTTATTTCGATAGAATGAAAATTCAAACCTCTTGTAAAACTTCGTAAAAGAAACAACTTTCACCCTTCTCGTGCATTTTCAAACAGGATCCATTTGAGAGTCGTTTGCTATGAGCACAGCACTGGTTCTGAGGACAGTCGCTGTCATTCTTACAGCAATTGATGGCAACAATAATTGCGATGAAAACGAACGCAAAAACAATAAAAGTCTTCATCTTTTCCACTCTGAGACCAATACTTAACTAGTCATCAATTTTTTGTATTGCTTAACAATTAATTCAAAATCTTATCTATCAACTGATGGAAAATATTCTTGATAACATGTGAAATAAAGCACCTGGATTGTTGAACTTAGGACTTCGATTATCGGTATCATTTTGATGGGAGAGGAAATCTGTGGACATGATAATAATTTATGAATTAAAGAAGAGTTGTCAAGCTAACCTTGAAACGAGAGGGGTAAATAATTAAATCGAAATAAAGGTCATTTAAAATTTATCAGGCTTATTATGAATTTTTCAATTGAGGTATTTTTGAAAATACTATCAAGCAATTGATTATTTAGTAATTTTTATTGAGAGAGTGTCCAGGACAGGCTCTTTACTACTGAGCAGATCATATAACTTTAGTAATGTACAATGAGCAAGGTAAATAAAAACCGATTTTTAGTTAAAAATATTTTATTGTTTGAAACAATTGATAATTGGCATGAACAAATTCAATAAATTAAATTATCTTATTCATTTTTGTGACAGTGTCCGGTTCCCTCTTTGTACAGACAATGGAGACCAACAGCACAGCCGCAGCTCTAGAACAGGAACAAGTTCAATTTAGAAAAAATCCAAATTTAAAACGTTTATTTGTTTTTGAATGCACTTACAGGTGTTCTGTGGTGGAAATGACACTGCTCACCAACATGGTGATATTTCAGGCAGACTCTGGTGCCACTGGGAGTGCCCGCACAGCACTCATCAGCATTACAGTCGGCGTTCTCCAGGCATGAGCTCATACAGGAGCTGATCGACAGCGCGACCAAAAGGCAAACAATCAATAACTTCATTGTTGAGTTCAAATCAATTTTTACAAATGATTTAAGAATAATAAACTCTGTAATCAATGAACGGGTTTTAAATGAAAACAAACCGGATATCAATTGATTGATAAGATTTTTTACTAACGATTAGTTCAATATTTCAGAGAATTAATCAATAAAAGGATGAGAATTAAAATGTGTGTCAATTGTTTCAAATGTTTATCAATGAGAACAACCCTTTGAAAGGTAAACAACGGCTGCATCTCAACACCCTTTCACTTGAGACATGACCAAGATCACATTCTTATTAAAACATTATTTTCAAATAAATTTTTTCAGATTTTTAACTGAAATTAATCAAGGAATTTTAATTCGAAAATGATCCAAGGCTTTTGTTATAATACAGATTATTTATTAGTTAAATATTATTTGATCATGTCAGTTCTCTTGGTTATAACTTATAACTTATAATAGAAAAATATTATTATTATTTTCTTGCTCATTCTTGACATAATAAAACAAAGGTATTTCTGATAGATAACCAGGGTGATTTACAATTGATTAAGTTAACCTGAAGGAGTTTTTAATAAATTCTGTCCAAGATGACTGCTATTTCTATTAGAATTTATTGTGCCAAATCTTGCTGGCATATTGACCATGGGCAAATTTGATGACTCCAATATTTCAAAGACTCTTTTTGGAACAGCTCGAGGAGAGACCACATTTTCACTGTAAAGGCCGACCACATTCCCCGCCGGACTATAAATGCAGACAATATATGTCTCATACGATTTGAGACCT
Source organism: Punctoribates punctum (assembly GCA_034698165.1). Taxonomy (NCBI): domain Eukaryota; kingdom Metazoa; phylum Arthropoda; class Arachnida; order Sarcoptiformes; family Punctoribatidae; genus Punctoribates; species Punctoribates punctum. Next base: position 4,597 of record JAQGBD010000670.1, on the reverse strand, counting down.
TTGCCTCCACAACGTGAGCACCCGACTGAGTTTGTTCCTTTCCATACGAGCTGGGTAAAATGACCAGTGTCACTGCTTTTATCCTCTGGCTTTGTGTAGAGGTAATTTTCCACTTCATTGTACCTGGTAACAAAAATTGAGTTAAATCTCTTAAATAGAATTTTAATATATGAGCAAGCACCAATCAACAATAGCTTCTTTGGCTTCATCCACTCCTTGTCCAGAGCTTGAAGACCAATATTGGTTTTCTCCATATCCTTCGTTGAGTCCGGCATGACCATGATCAAGCTCATTATATTGCGATATCAACTGGCATCGAGATTTGGCATAGCGAACGAGCTAGATCAAATTGAAAGCAAATATGATTTGATTAACTTTAACAAGATATTAATTTTAGTTTAAAATACAGTCTGGTCAATCTGAAGTGGAAGTGCATGGTGTTTAGTCCTGTATTCATTTGTGAGGGAAAGGCATTCGTTCTGAAATCTGTCGTCTGTCTCATCAGGAAAAGGAATGCGTTCAAAACATTCTGTTTCAAAATGAGCAAGTTCGTCCATTTAAATTTATGACAAGTTAATGTGCTAGCACATTTTAGAGGTACTCACGGGTCAGATTTCCCGCTGGACTGTAATTACAAACGATGTATGTCTCAAACCCTTTGCTAGTTATACCCCCACAACGGGCACAGCCCACAGATTTGGAGCCAAGACAGACGAGCCTGGTGAAATGACCAGTCCCACTTATGGCTCCTGGAGGACTATAGATGTAATTATCAACTTTGCTGTACCTGGGTGAGACCTTTTAAATATTGTATTTGATATTTCAATGATCTGAGCAAGTTAAATTTACCAACTATCAATAGCCATTTTGCTTGGTACATTCCCTTTTTTAGAACTCAGTGTCAAATATTGATTTTCAGCAAATCCACTCTTGAGTCCAACATAACCATGGTCAAGACCTTTGTACTGGGATATCAGTTGGCACCGGGATTTAGCGTAGTCAACAACCTTGGTAATATTTTTTTTTCAATAATTCCTATTCATAAATAGAAAAACTAAAAGCTACCAGTTAAATATACCTCCTGGTCAATTACGAGGGGAGGGGTATGGTGTAATTCTCTGTAGGTATTGGTGGCGGACAGGGCTTCGTCTTGGAAATTATCATCGGTTTGGTCGGGAAAGGGATTGCGTGAAGGAACTGATGCATAGCTTACTGTTTGAAAATAATCAAGATAAATTATCGAATTTAGAAATTAACTCTTATTTAATTACATGTGATGATCAGCATGAAATATAAAATCATCATGGTCTTTTGTTATTTAAAATCTTTGTCGAAATAATTCACAGAACTCACCAACTCTTGGATTGTATGGCAATTGTCTCTAAAATTCTTAGTATTTATAGTTTGAAAATTTCAACGAAATACAGAATTTGTGTCATTTGTGTTAAGCGTTCACTGGATTTATACGATTTCTATCGATTTATCCCAAAATCAATGGAATTACTCAATGATTATAAGGCTCTCCTGTTTTCATATATTTTGAATCCACATATTTTACGAATTAATTAATTTTCTTTTAATTAAATTAGTTTTTCACTAAATATTCTTCTCAAGTAATTTATGAACTGTCCCTCAAAGACCTAAGCCTAGACTCTATGGTTCGGTTATTTTCACCTAGGTTCCACACTGTTATAGCAAACGTAATAGATTTACTTGACCTTTTTATGTACATTACCTTGATAGGTTTTGAAAAATAAAATTGATTAATCAATTTGTTGTTAAAATGATTTTATTTTCCAAATTATATAATTATCTAGTAAATTTCGAAAATATTTTTGAAAAAACATTTTTTAAAGCATTTACTATCTAATTATTTAATTCACCTTTTAAAAGGAATTTAAGGTTTTTGAACATTCGCAGGATAGCCGCCGTCGACATTACCCGCCGGATAGTAATTGCAGACAATGTAAGTCTCGTAGTATTTGGAACCCGAGCCGCCACACCGTCCGCAACCGACATCGGTTGTGGCTTTCCACACCAGTTGAGTGAAATGGGCAGTGTTCGTCTTGTATCCTGGGCTATTGTAGTCATACCAATTTGATTCTTTATACCTAGGTGTTCACAATTAAAGTTAATATATTTCTTAAATTCATTAAATTAATATTTTACCAAGCATTAACAGCCATAGAAGCGGGGGCTACATATGGTGAAGACCATCCATACCAATACTGATTTTCACCCAAACCGCTTTTGAGTCCACTGTGACCATAGCCGAGACCTTCGTAAGTGGAAATCAAATTGCACCTGGACTTCGCGTAGTCAACGAGCTGGAGATTTTTCAAATCAACATGATTTCAATCTAGCAACTATAAACTATAGTTCTTTTTCATACCGTCTGATTAATTACGAGGGGAGGGGAGTGATGTGTGGTCCGCTTAGTGTTGGTACTGCTCAGGTCGTCATTTTGGAAAGTTGTGTCCGTCAGGTCCGGGAATGGATTACGAGCACTGCATACTGTTTGAAAATACTCGAGTTTAAGCGAATTAATTTAACTTGTTATTCACCTTTAATCAATAGTATGAAGAAGAAAATCAATTTTCCGTTCATTTTCTGTTTACTTTGAAATAATTGTCACAAACTCTTGAATTCTTTGATTGTATATCAATTGTCTCCAAAATTCGTGGTATTTATGGATTTGAAAATTTTTGATTTATTGCAAAATATGTTTTTGTTGTTCTCTTTTTTGGAAGAAATTATTGCGAAATTTTATCAAAATAAGTCATAAATTTTGATCTATTGAACAGAAAGGACCAGGCATACCAATAAGAGTAAAACAAAGTAAGCTAGGTAACACATATATTTTCATCAATATAGCAAGGTCCATCAGTTGAAATGAATCAAAACAATTTCTTTTTAATCTTGCTAATTATTCCTGTTTTTAATTTTATTTTAGAAAATACTCTGAAATGTTTGTTAGCCAGCAATTATTTGTTGAACTTGGTCATCTTAATATTTTCTATATTATAAGCAAACCTTTATATTAATTATAGAAATCAGGCCAAGTCTGACACATTTTCTTCTATTGATCAAATTGTTCCAGGTGCATTGATGTCAACTTAGAAAAATATTATAAATAATAAGCTTGGTAAAAGAATGCGTAAACAAGAAAATAGGAAAACCTGTCCAACAGATGTGCCTTAAATCTTGCGGACAATTATTTATTTGGTTATAATTTATTATTTTTCCAAATTCTTTGGTGACATTTACCAAAAAATAGAATGAACCACAAAAATTACCAGGTTTATCTGGACAAACCTCATAATAAGCAAGATTCTTTCAGATTCTTGTATTCAATTTTTTCTATGGACCTCGAGTAATTTTGATTTCAAAGTAAACACTCACAATATTTCACTTGATTGAATTAAATTAATTGACAAGAATGAAATATTGCTTGGTTAATTCAATTTATTTATTTTAGAGATTAATGTTTTTTTTTATAAAATTTTTATTTTAAATTTGTGACATTTTGCCCTGGACAGTGGTTTTATAGAATATTTTAAAACTATTCAAGGCTCTTGCACATTCGAAGGATAACCGCCGTCGACATTACCCGCCGGATAGTAATTGCAGACAATGTAAGTCTCGTAGTATTTGGAACCTGAGCCGCCACACCGCCCGCACCCGACATCAGTTGTTTCTTTCCACACGAGTTGAGTGAAATGAGCTGTGTTCGTCTTATACCCTGGGCTATTGTAGTCGTAGCTATTAGCTTCTTTATACCTAGTTATGCACAAATAAAGTTAATAATATTTTTTTCATTTATTCAATTTATATATTGACCAAGCATCAACAGCCTGAGAAGCTGGGGCTACGAATTCTGAAGACCATCCATACCAATACTGATTTTCACCCAAACCGCTTTTGAGTCCACTGTGACCATAGCCTAGACCTTCGTAAGTGGAAATCAAATTGCACCTGGACTTCGCATAGTCAATGAGCTGGACATTTTTCAAATCAAGATGATTTTAATCTAGCAACTTTAAACAATAGCAATTATTCATACCGTCTGATTAATCAGGAGAGGAGGAGAGTAATGTTTGGTCCGGTAAGTGTTGCTGCTGGTCATGTCCTCAGTCTGAAAGGTTAAGTCTGTCAGGTCCGGAAATGGATCTCGAGCATTGCATACTGCATAATATTGAACAAGTTCAGTCATTTAATTTTAATTCCAGTGAATTACCTGCCACCAAAAGCATGATTTTGAAAATCATATTTTCATTCATTATTTGGAAGTCTAAATATTTTTCACCAACTCTTGAATTCATGGATTTTATATCAAATGTTTCAAAAATTAATAGTATTTATGGTTTTGGAGACAATTGCACCTTGGTTCATCATCATATTATGTATATTACAAGAGAGCCAATTGTGACGCAAATCATGTTTTGTAAATAAGTCTAAAATTATTGGATTTATAATAATTTAAAATAAAAACTTTAAAAGTTAATTAATCATGCTCAACTTACAGGAAAATCAAAAATCAAAACGAGAGAATTGTCTTGGAAATTCAAACAAGTAAAATTATTTTGACTTTAATAAG
>JAQGBD010000669.1:0-25637 GCA_034698165.1 Punctoribates punctum | reverse complement strand
GAGAATTTAGTTTTTATTTTCGTTCAAATTCAGTATAATTTCAAAACAATTTAAATAATAAAATACTGATTTGAAGCAAAACCAGAGATATAATGGTTTCTGATTGACTTCGTTTACCGAAATTGTTTTTCGATTCTTGGGAGGGCTCAGGATAGGGCTCTTTTTGCAATGACTTTGCCTGATTTAGGTCTTCGTCTTTCGGCTTTGCCGACAAAATCTCAGGGGGTGTTCCGGGCTATATCACCCCTTGGCGATGCCTGGTTTAATGAGCGCTCAAACCATTCATTAGTTTTTAAACATAAAAATGTGGCCAAAAATCATTTCATTTCTTCTCTTCTTTCTTCTGATTCTTCGTTTGATTGAATGTCATTTTTGTTCATCAATTTATCAGTTTTTCTATTTTACACTTTTGAAAGATAATAATATTCAAAGTCTTGTTTTCAGAAATAATTCTAATAAAATGACCGAAACTAAACTTTTATAAAATAATTTTAGGTATACTCTGTTTTATATTCAAATCTCCACTGAATTCATATTTTGTTGAGTTTTGTTGAGTTCACTCATTCACACAAACCATTAATTTGAATATCTTGATGAGCACTTTATGCTTATCTTGGTCAAAGGGGGAAAATTACTCAATTTATAGAAAAGTATTACCTATCGGTGAAATATTTTTGATTTATTTTGATAGTTTAGGAAAAATTTCCACTAATCTTAGCCTAAAATCAAAAGGGAGTTGAGTTTTGAGATTCATTTCCATTTCAGTCCTCATATAAAACACTTCAAAATTTTTAATATTTGATACCATTTTTATAAAAATTTTAATATTAATATAATTTTAGTTTTCTTTAAAATTTAGATAAAATCTATCGAAATGTGTTATCCAAAAGTTGATAATAAAGAGCGAGTTGTGGCCAAATATCCAGTAATGGACATCGAAGAGCACTACGACCCCATGGAGGACATGTCCAACAATATGATCACTTCTATGATTAAATTCAAGGCATTCATCGAAGATGTCATCAATTGGTTGATGGGAATGAGGCCATCGCGCGATGAGATGTCTATCAGCCGACTAATGGTCAAAATGTTGTTCGACTTTCGATACGTGATATCAAACAGGATGGTTGAGGTCAAACTCAAGTCCATTTATGGCAAAGTTGTCATCAATGAGCGCCGGTATGAGAGCATAATAAACGATTACATCGACATATTTGAAGCCATCAACAAAAGAGTGGATCAATTTGTCACCGAATACGAGAATAGCGTCGGGAATGTGGCACAAATGTATGGTCTTCTCATACCCTTCAATGACTACTCGGAAGGCGTTATCGCTCAGGAATACAACAATTTGTGCAAAAATATTCTAAACATCAATAAATTGCACCAAAAATCTCAGATCAGTCTCTATGAGAAGTTTATCAAAAATCTGTGGACTGTTAGGTCTTAAACTCATATCAATTTTATTTGGTATTAATTTTAGTTTAAATAGTTTTCAATTTGTTTTATATAAATCTATTTCAGGTATTATTCAAAGAATTTATTTGTTTTTATAGTTATCTTAAAAATTTTTAGCTTTTAATAAATGAAATTTGGATTTTGAATAATTGCATTAAAATTAAATTCAGGACAAAAAAGTGGTCTGTGAAGAGATAAGAAGCATCGACATGTCAATAGGTGCAATAGGTGCATGCTCTTTTCCCCATTCAATGTTAAGCGCGAGACTCAGACGAATGCAATCTTTTTTGTCTCGAATTCATTCAAATGTGAAAATAAATCAATTAATTTATTATTCATTTGTTTCAGACATTAGTTCTATAATTCTTATATCAAAAAACAATTTCTGTCTATAAAATGGATGTCTTAAGACTTTTGATGACAATATTTGTTATTATTGTCGAAGAATGTGAGTTAAGAATCCAAATGATTATCCAATTGATTAAAGTTAACGATAACTCAATTTAATGATTGAAATACAGCGCTGACTGACATCCCTGTGCTTAACTCTGGTCACGCCTTTATTGGTGATTATCCGAAACTCAATTCAAAGACTTGCGGTTATCTGAATCCCAGAGACAAAGTAAGTAAGAGAAATGTAGGTCCGAAGGGGCGCATAATAAATGGGACTGAGGCCAAATTGGGTGAGTTCCCCTGGGCAGTCACACTTTTCCACAAGTATTTGCAGCCAAACAAAAGTCATTTCTGCGATGGAGTGCTCATAAATGAGAACTGGGTGTTGACCGCAAAACATTGTGTTTATAAGTAAGTAATCGGAGAGTTGTCCACAATATCGAAGTCCTAACCAAATGTAACCTAAAGTAAGAGAACGAGAGAACCAAAGTTTATCGCATCGGTGGTCAACGTTTCTATGGGGACCGTCGACGCCCGACAGTTCTATTCGGTGGTAAATGTCTCCCAAATAGTGATGCATCCAATAGAAGACATAGATTTGGCACTACTCCGGCTCCAGAGCCCAGTGAAAGCAGAACAGAGTGGTCTGGGTAATGATACCTTCTATCGGATAAACCACATATGTCTTCCCGGTAACTTCAGTTTGAACTACAGGAGGGAAGAGGCCCTCCACGCAGCCTTTGGTGACATACATATTTTGGATGTGGTGCCCCCCAATTACCAGAACAACAAACTGCTCCGCAAAGCCATCATAAATATCGAGACACCATATGAGTGCCAACGTATGACCACTTCTTTTCCCGTTTGGAGGATCTGCGCTCCAGAAGAGCAGTTTATGACCTGTTTTGTAAGACTCTTATTCGTGAACCCATTGATAACAAGTTGTTTATTATTGTTTATCAGGGTGATTCTGGCTCAGGATTGATTCAGTTCGATGGTAAACGGGGTGTCCTCATCGGAATTCTAGAAGGAGGTTATCAGTGGGATGAAAGGATGCCTGAGTGTGCACCGGGTGTCAATCGTTATGCACGGGTCTCACACTTCATGAATTTCATCCAAGATGTCATCCAATTCAACAAAACCTTTGACACAAGACCTCCTCCATTGCCCCATCAACGGCCAACCATTAATGGACCCGATCCGGAGAGGCCTCCCAAAGAAGATACTAACGCTCCCAAAAAAGAAGATGAAAGCAATGATCGAAGTGGCACTCAAGACAATTTGTTGGCCAACCCTTTCATCGCTCTGAATATAATAACATTTTTGATACAAATTTTAATTCATTAGATATTTCTTTCATTAAAAATGTTTTCTTTGTTTTATTCCTTAATTGAATACTAATTAAATAAGATTTCAGTTGTTTTTCAAAACAAAATGATAAGAAATAAAACAAAATTCAATACAAATTGGAATTTAAATTAATGCTTGAATTTGACTCAATTAATATAGTAGTAGTCGATGATATCCTGGGTAATCTTTATATTTCAATTATAATTCACATTTTGTGGTCCTATAGTTGACAAGTCTGGCCACACTTTTTTAGAGCGCTTTTTCAGGGCTTGTCCTTGAGGTTGAGCTTTAATCACCCATAGGTTTAGTATAGTTGAATCAAGTACACTTTTGACTCATAAGTTATTATGTGGTGATCCCTGGTAATCACTATTATACCGGAAATTTTTATTTCAAACTCAAGTCTTCTAATCAGTAAAACAACACTGAATTCGAGTGAATTTCCGAAATTAGTTATTAAGGCAAATGTTTTCGTATTGAAAGGATTTTTAGTTTCACTGCTCATAGAAATCGCATTTTATTATAATTCAAATAATTTTATTTTTAATCAAATCGTTTTAATTTCAAGTTTTTATTCAATTCTGAGATCAGATCTTTAAGAATGTGTTATCCGAAAGATATGAATCGGGACCGGATTGTCGCCAAAATACCGGAAACTATTCAACCAAATGAAAGCTCCGAATCAATTGAACTCTCAATGTCTGAAGTGTTCGACATTTTCGTCGCTCCGATGATTATATTTCGGACATTTGTTGTCGACTTCATCTGTCTTTTGGATAAAATAAAGCCATCGAGAGATGAGATGTCAATCAGCAAAATAATGATCAGAATTATGTTCAGCTTAAGAAAACTGGTGGCCAACCACTCACTCGAATTGGATCTGATCACCATTTATAGCAATACATTGACAGAAGAACGATATTATGAGCGTCTGATAGACCAATACATTAATCACTTCTCAATAATCCAGCAACAAATCGACAGAAAAATCTCGGATTTAAAGGAGTCGATTGGAAGCGTGGAACTAATGAACACACATTTGGATCAATTCAGACACTTTTCTGACGCCATATTGGGTAACGACTACAAGAATCTGCACCAAAACCTACTTATTGTGACCGAAAACTCCTATAAATATCAGATCACTCTTTACGAACAATTTATGGCAATTATTAGAAGTATTTAATGAATTTATAATCATTTTTATTGTCATTTAAATAGTTTTAATTTAGTTTTTATATAAATCCATTAATCTTTTTAAAACTCTTATTCCAATTAATTTTTATTCAGTTTTCAAAATAAATTTATTTTAAAGCAAAATCTTTTTATTATCGTTAGGGATGGGAAGGGATATAAAGGGGGGCTTTAAAGTGGGCTCTTTTAAAACCTATTAATGTAAGGAAAGTTAAGCGCGAGAGTCGTATAATATTCAGTTCAAAGAATTGAAAACAAAAATTGATTCAAATATTTGTAATTTTTTAGGATTTTTAAAAACAGAGTTTGAGTTTGAGATGAAAGTAATCAATATTTTGTTCCCAATATTCATAGGATTTGTAGACAAAAGTGAGTAAAGAATAAAAGAATTTGTGTTAAACTCATTCTAATGGTTTATATTCAGCGAACACTGAAATTCCAATGATTAAGAGTAAACATGCAATCATTGGAAAATACCCCTTGCTCAATATGGAAGGCTGTGGTTATGTCACTCCAAGAGATAAATCCAATAATCGAAACCGCAATGCAATGAGTCGTATAATAGAGGGCGAGGCGGCATCCTTGGGTGACTTTCCCTGGCATGTCATGATGTTTCTCAAAGAGGAGAACCGACCGCTCACCCATTTATGTGATGGCGTTCTTATTCATAAACTATGGGTTGTGTCTGACAGACATTGTGTGGAAAGGTATGTCAAATCAAATTAGCAAGACTATTCGCAGATTTAAATTCTGTTTTCAATAGCTTCAATACTGTGCATGGACCAATTGAAGACAAGCCCGAATTCGCAGCGGAACAACTGGTGCTGGCCTTTGGAACAGTCGATAAGAGAGATATTTATATGAGAAGAAATGTATCACTTATTCTGCGCTATCCTTTTGAGGATTTGGCGCTCTTTAAAGTCGACAAAGAAGTGAACCCCATATTGAGTGCCGACGGCTCCTACTATCGGATAAACTACATTTGTCTGCCCCAACAAAATGCACTGAATGATGAAGAAGAGGTGGCAATAATGTCTGGAGCTGGACACAACCAAATTTTAGATCATATTAATACCGTTCCTCAAAAATACAATAATTTGCTCCGAAAGGCAACACTAAGAATAAGTCCGTATTCTGATTGTTTGACCCGAAAATTTCAGATCTATATCATTTGTGCGCCGACTACAGTAAATATGAGTTGTGTGGTGAGCTCCTCCCCCACTCCTTATCTCTCAATTTACTCAATGTTTGTCTTTTAGGGTGATTCTGGTGCCGGGTTATTCCAATTTAGTGACGATTACCGAGCCATTCTTATTGGAACCATTATAGGCGGCCAGAAGTTCATTAAAAGTGATCCAGTCTGTTCACCCGGGGTCATTTTATTTATTCGGACCTCATATTTCATTAACTTCTTCCAAGATGCTATTGAATCAAACTACACGCTTCCATACATTTACCAAAAGGCGGAACAATTGGTGCAACAAAAGCCTTTAAGTAGTACCACTCCTAGAAATGGTGGTCAACACTATTTCAGAGCTCAAACTGATATTGTTTTTGATTTAATTCTAGTTTTAATCAACATTTGTTGGTATTTGAAAACTAACACAAATTGAATTCACTTTAATTTCATTCATTCAATAAAATAAAAAAATTTTAAAACTCCTTAAGAAGTGCCTAAAAAGTTAGTAAAATTGCAAAAATTGATAAAACATTCACTTATTTGAGAAATATTTTCGGTTAAATATTACAAGAATTCAATTATAAATTAGTTACTCATTGTCTCAATAATTATTAATTATTTATCACTTATTTTAGGCACAAATAAATTTAATTTTAGAGCAGAGGTCATCCCTCGCCGACACAGGGGATAGGTAGCGGGTCTTAGGATATTTGGCCATTACAGAAATTTTGGTCAAAATCCTAGGGGGGAATCCTAGGATATCTTTCTATGATTACCAAAAATCCATTTCAATTTAAAAATATACTCAAAGTATTGACCAAAACTTCTATGAGTTTCAATCGCGAGATTCAAATGACTTCAAAATTAATCGATAAAAATACAGTTTATTTGTTTCAAACACTTCTTTACTTTTTATTGATTTCTATTTCAGAAATGAATTTAATATTAGTGTTGATCTCAATCTCTGTCCTATTTATTGTCGAATGTAAGGCAAGAGTCAGTCTTTACATTGATTTGAATCTTTTTGTTGTAAACCAGCGCTGACTTTAATCCCGAAAATCCGAACCAATCACTCAATGATTGGAGACTATCCCTCAATGAATGTGGAAAACTGTGGTTATGTCACTCCAAATGGCATTTTCCAAATGAATCAAGGTACCCGTCCAATCAACAGGATTATCGCGGGAGAAATGGCATCTCTGGGAGACTTTCCCTGGCATGTCATCATCTATTGGAGGCGTAAAAACGGTAAAGACGAATGGTACCAGGGTTTGTGTGATGGGGTTCTCATTCATAAATGGTATGTCGTAACTGACAGACACTGTGTTGAGAAGAAGTAAGTCCAACAAAACTAACATCAATTTGAATGATTACTAAAACAAATGTTGATTTGTTGACAAAAAGTTTGAGGGATGCAGAGGGTCCTGTTATTAGTGAGCCTGATATAAAAGAAAATGAACTCCTCTTGTCTTTTGGAACCGTTAATAAAACAGTCTTCCATTTGACGAGAAATGTATCGCTTATTCTGCGCTATCCTTACACAGATTTGGCGCTCTTTAGAGTGAATAAAGCAGTTGAGCCCGAATTGAGTGCCGACGGCTCTTACTATCGGATAAACTATATATGTCTGCCTCACGAGAAAGTAATTAATGTTCGAGAGGAAGAGGTGATCACTTCGGGCTCGGGTGCGACTGAAGTTAAAAACCAAAACGACAACACCTCTCGAACCAGAAATGATTTGCTTCGAAAAGCGATCCTCAAAATAGATTCGGCCAAAGATTGTTACCGTAGAGGCTATTCTTACACTGTTATATGCGCCCCCACAACAGTGAACATGACCTGTAATGTAAGCATGGTCATTTATTTTGTACGCATTTATTCAAAGTTGTATTCATAGGGTGATTCTGGTACCGGAATAATTCAATTCAATGATGAAAACCGAGCCATTCTGGTCGGAACTCTTTTGGGGCACAAAGTATTCAACCCTGTTGATCCACCATGCTCACCAGGAATAATATTAATACTTCGAATATCTTATTTCATTGACTTCTTCCGGGATGTCATTGAACTGAATCACACCCTTCGATACGTTGTTACAAATCCCATCAAAAACTCTTCGTCGGCGACAACGGCGTTGGCCTCAAGTGTTAGCTCTTGGACTCAACAAACCTCACCATTGGATACAAAACAGCCAGGAGACAAACCAAATTCTTCAACTGGGAATGACAGCCAGGACAATTTCAGTGCTCCACATATTGTTTTATTGATTTTATTGACTTTTTTGTTCATTATTTCAAATCAATTGTAATTCAAATAAAATTTTACATAAATTAATATTTGTCCGAAATTTTCGATATTATAATTCATTTCAATTTTATTATTAAAACTTTTGTGAAGTCTTTGATGTGATTGATTCTGAGCTGAGTTTTGACTCGATTTTTGAGGAAATATCCCAATTGTGTCAACTTTTGTTTACAGTTTCAATACTCAATCTCTTCGAGTCTTTCTTATTCGCGTTTTGATCAGATGTTTGTATACTGTCTCACATTTTCACACAAATTAATCTCAAGAAAAATAATGACTTTTTTGGTTTATAATCATTTGATACACAAATCTCGTGAATAAATCTAATTTCGAAAATATTCAGAGTTTTTGATTAAACGATCGAAAAGTTTCTAAAAAATGTCTTTCAAAGTGATGACAATTATTTGAAAAAATGAAACAAAAATTCAATTTTGTGATCAATTTTATACTTATTTTATTCGGTAAACAGTTTGAGACAAAACTTTTCTGTCTCTAAAATTCTTGATTTGAACTCAGGTCTAGCATTTGGCAGAGATGTTCCCAAATTGAGTAGTGGTCACGCACTGGTTGGTAATTATCCTTATATGAACATGGAAACCTGTGGTTATATCAATCCTCAAACACTATCAAACGTTGGGAACAGAATAATTGATGGTGAGCTCAGTGAAGATGGAGAATTCCCTTGGCACGCCGCCATCTTTGTCAATAAACAAAATGATAAGAAGCATATCTGTGGCGGTGCTCTAATTCATCGATTCTGGGTTTTGACGGCTAAAAAGTGTTTTCATCCGTAAGTAAAAACAATTCATAACTTATAAGAATTGAACAAAATTTGACACAAACTTCATATTCAAAGTGAAAATGAGAATCAAATCTCAGCCAATAATTTGATCATATCTTTGGGTTCCATTAAAAAGACAGAGTTTTATAGTACTTATGATGTGCTGACCATTTTTGAACACCCGACAGAAAACATGGCTCTTCTAAGACTTGAGAGGGCGGTCCTCATCGAAAAGAATTTGTTGGGCACTGACTATAAAATTAATTTCATTTGTCTTCCAAAGCAAATGGTAATCAATACAGAGCACGAGGACGCCATCATCTCTGGATTTGGATACATCCAAACAGAGAATCACCCTCCTAATAACATGTTGAGGAAGTCCACCTTGCTCATTGACCCATTCGTTGACTGTGATCGACGTAATATTGGGAACAAATACATCTGCGCCACAGAATCCGTTCACATGACTTGTTTTGTGAGAATATTTAATCACTCATTTCAAAGAGAGGACAACTTTTTTGAATAGTTTTATCTACTTTTTACCGTTAGGAAGATCTTGGTTCTCCATTAGTTCAATTTGATGGCAATCGTGCGGTCGTAATAGGAATAACAGTTGAGCCTCAGTCATGGGATGGGCGCACCTGTGGAATGGGTGTTCTTATCTTCTTTCGGGTCTCATATTTCATTGAATGGTTAGAATATTATATCGCAAACAATAGAACAACAATTTCACCGACAATTCCGACCGAAACCAGATCAACAACAGAGCTAAAGAAGACGACAACTGTCCCAATTGGTAGCACTACTCCTATTGATGAAAAGCAAAACAAAGAAAATTTGTCCCAAAATCTGGTCACAAATATAGTCTTAAATCTAATTTCAATTTCACTGATTTTCTCATTTTTTACGAATTATATGACTTTTTAAAACAATTCAAAAGTTTGGAGAAATTTTCGGTTTATTAACACAAATAAATAATTTCATTGAATAAATCAATAGGTAGTGACATAAGGAGAGCAATACCCGGATCTATTCAAATCCTGCCAGAAATTATATAGAAGACGTTCACTTTGAACAAAATTAGCGCCCAGGTCGTGGCCATTATCATATCTGAAGGCTTCCAATTGGCGCCGACCGTTCTCTGTTTCCTCCACGAAAGTAGGTTTCGTAAGAGCTCGACATAGAGTGTTGCAGTCACCCACTTCTTCTAAAATATGAGCTAGGCCTGATGTGGTTCCATTTTGAAAGTAAGGAAAATATTTATTAACGATCCATTGCGGAAGTCTTCGGACGGCAGTGGGGACAGGGTCGGATTTGCCTCTCCACAAATTGACGATTGGTTTAATCAATTGATCGTTAATATAACACAAATCTCCAAAACCAATCATAAAGAGCTCTCTTATGGTGCGGTTGGGAACACCTGACAGAGTGTCGGTTCGGATGTTTGCTGACTGCAAATTACCACTAAATGAATTATATCTAACGGTCTGTGAATAATCCAAAGGCACCAAAAATCTTGGGTTCAAAAGAGACCACCGAAGGAATACGTTATCCAATCGAGAAGAATGGTGCAAGTAGAAAACCACACTAACAGTTAAATGAGAAGAGTAAGTCATTTAGTTAAGTAGAGAATCCAATTGGATATCTCTTACTCGTATGGAGCGCTTGGAATGGAGTACTGTCCCTCATAACCACCGATATTCAGATGAACTAAAAAATGGTTACTCAGTGACTGAAATCTTAAATCTGCCGAAGACTGTGCCCTTTGAATGAACATTGTTTGGAACTCAGGTGTATCCCAAGGATATATTGTGCCCCGAGGTGACCAGTGTCGCTTTATTGAAGGAATTAAATTCCACTGACCATAAATCCCATCCTGAACTGCATAACCATTAGAATAATTACCGCTATGACCTAGTACATCCCATATTGTTGACCTCTCAGGTTGCGTGGCATAGGTTGAGGCCTCCCAATAAGGAAGGGAAGTACTCGGGTCTATTAATCTCATGGCTTTTTCAAATTCATTGATAAACCAACGATGAGAAAGCAAAAATTGAGAGGTCTTATGCCAAGCGGGCCATGTCTTCACGTGAAGATCAGTCAATGCCTGGATAACTCCCGTGTCATACATTTGTTTCCAAACATTGATTAATTTATTTTTCTGAGTCTGTGATAAACACTTCCAGTCCTGCCTTACGTGAAGTTTAGGACAGAGAGGCTTTTCCGGTCGAATGTCTGCCAATACTGTAAACGAATAATTGAGATATTGTCGAACGATTTCGAGTTCTTCGTCAGTAAAAGTTGTCGGGTAATTGCACTGACGGTATATCCTTCGCACACATTCCTCGTTGGAAAGACCCTGTTTTGAAGGAAAATTGGGTTCTGGCCACGAACCGCCATATTTCTCTACAATTAATGAATCTTTAATATAACTATTGGTTCAGATTTGAAAATAATCATTTATTTTCCTGATATTACCTTGATCATTATTCTCAGTTGTACAAGTAATGCCTAAAATAATTGAAGAAAATACCAGAATAATAAGACAGCTCATATTATTAATAAAACTGAGTCTAAAGTTTGCTGTTTAAAGAAGTTATAGGACTCGTTAGAAAATAATTCGTTGAATTAAAACAATTTATAAATAGGAAGTGATTTGAAGTCAGGTCACAATATTTTTACGACAAAATCAGCTCAACATTTAAAAAGCTGTTTTTAATAATGTTAACTTGATAAAAAACTGAAATTTGAATTAAAGATTACTTCTCAAACGATGGCTCAGATAGAGTGTAATTAGTTTTATGGGATAAATCCAATATCTTTCCTCTCAATTATTGTTTCTTATTTTTAAACTATTTGAAAACTAACCTTGCCCGTTTTCACTGCTGGCTTTCATGGGTAATCAAATTTTAATTTCATAACATAATCATTTGAACACATTTATAAATATCATAATGAGCAAGATTACTTATCAATCATTGATTACAAATAAATTGGTTTTAAAACTTATTTAATGTTAAATTCTATTTAGTCAACCGAATTGTTGAATCAATAGGTAGTCACATATGGGGAACAGTACCCGGATCTATTCAGGTCCAACCAGAAATTATAAAGCACCTGCTCACTCAGAACAAAATTAGCACCCATGTCTTGCCCATTGTCATATCTAAAGGCTTCCAATTGGCGCCGACCATTCTCTGTTTCTTCCAAGAATGTGGGTTTAGGAAGGGGTTGACATTGATTATTGCAGTCACCCACTTCTTCTAAAATATGAGCTAGGCCTGTTGTGTTACCATTAAGAAAATACGGAAAGTATTTATTGAGAATCCATTGCGGAAATCTTTGAGCAGCAGAAGGCAAGGGATCAGATTTGCCTCTCCATAAATTGATGATAGGTTTGACTAATTGGTCACTAATGTAACACAAATCACCGAAACCCTGCATAAAGTTTTCTCTGACGGTAACCCCGGGAACTCCCGTCAAATTGTCTGTTCGAAGGTTTGCTTTCTCCAAATCCCCATTAATTGGATTATATCTAACACTCTGTGAGTAATCCAAAGGCGTTAAGAATTTTCTGTTCAAAAGCTGCCACCGAAAGAATACGTTATCCATTCGAGCAGCATGGTGAATGTAGAAAAACACACTGGGCATACAATTGGGCAAGTTTAAATCGAATATCAAATTACAGATATCTTACTCATATGGAGCGGTTGGAATGGAGTACTGTCCCTCATATCCTCCGACATTCAGGTGAACCAAAAAGTGGTCATTCAGTGACCTATGACTTAAATCTGCCGAAGACTGTGCCATTTGAATGAACATTGTTTGGTACTCAGGTGTATCCCAAGGATATATTGTGCCCCGAGGTGACCAGTGTCGCTTTATTGAAGGAATTAAATTCCACTGACCATAAATCCCATCCTGAACTGCATAACCATTAGAATAATTACCGCTATGACCTAGTACATCCCATATTGTTGACCTCTCAGGTTGCGTGGCATAGGTTGAGGCCTCCCAATAAGGAAGGGAAGTACTCGGGTCTATTAATCTCATGGCTTTTTCAAATTCATTGATAAACCAACGATGAGAAAGCAAAAATTGAGAGGTCTTATGCCAAGCGGGCCATGTCTTCACGTGAAGATCAGTCAATGCCTGGATAACTCCCGTGTCATACATTTGTTTCCAAACATTGATTAATTTATTTTTCTGAGTCTGTGATAAACACTTCCAGTCCTGCCTTACGTGAAGTTTAGGACAGAGAGGCTTTTCCGGTCGAATGTCTGCCAATTCTGTGTACGAATAGTTCAGAAATTGTCGAACGATTTCGAGCTCTTTGTCATTAAAAGTTGTCGGGTAATTGCACTGACGGTATATCCTTCTCACACATTTCTCGTTGTAAAGACCCTGATTTGAAGGAAAATTTGATTCTTGCCACAAACCGCCATATTTTTCTACAATTAAAGAATCATTTAAATATAATTCGAGCGATACATAAAAGAAATTATTGCCTTGCTCTTTTTTCTCAGTTGAACAAGATATTCCTAAAATAAGAGACAAAATTACTATAATAGGGCAGGTCATATTTGCTAGTTATCCTTTCATTTAATAACAGTCTATAAATGGGATCAGAAATAGGAAGTGATCTAAAGTTATGCCACAATATAATATATTTGCCATTCACTCACCTGAAAAATTAGCAAGCTGTTTACTGTATTAATTTAATAATAACATAATTTCGAGTTAAGTAAAAATCAGATATTAATAAACTGTTTTCGATGGATGGCTCGGGTGGAGAGTACTCTAGTTTTATGGGTTTCGATATCGAAATTGTTGTCAATGGCTCTTCTTTTTTATATTTGGGAAATAATTTCATTTTGAAATTAATTGAAAACTAACCTTACCCCTTTTTTTATTGCCGGCCATTCAATTTTCAAAATAATCATTTGAGCCCATATTTATTGGTAGTTTATTGAGCAAGATCACTAATAAATCACATTTAAAATCCCACTTAATGTTAAATACGGTTCCCTTTTTACAAATTGCAAACTCATGAGTGAAAAATGATTTCCTCATCAGAAACTCAAATGTTTCTCAAAGGATAGAAACGTTTATTAATTCAAATGAGAAGATCTTTATTTTAAACCCTTTTCTGTAAAACATTATAATTAAAAAATAATTTATATTTTTTTTCCAAAATTTTTTAATAAAAATTATTGAAAATTTTTTTTGTTTAAATTGTTATTTCGTACAAAATATTAATAAATTTCTGTTTCATTATTCAATATTTTCAAAACTAAAATCAATAAATTCTTCAGATATTTCTAACGCAAACTTTTCAACCATATTAATAGTTACATATTTCATTGTCCCTGGTCATTAAATTTGTAATAAATATGGAAATATCTATTAATTAGTGACACAAATGTCTCGAAATAATAGGCAAATAACTGTTGTTTAACAGAAATATTTGTATTTCAAGACATAATTGCATTTTAATTACTATTTATTTAGTTATTTATGCAAAAAATAAAGAAAATATTTATTGAATTTTTGTGAAATTTGCAAACAATTGATTTCAATGTCTGAATCAATGATCAGAGACTCTGTTTAAACAAACTTCTGTCACATTTTACTGTCAAATATAAGTCACTTATCAATAGTATGTCTGCAAAAGTGCCCCAAAATTTAGTGCAAATATTTTTAAAATTACATAATTGTCTAAATTTAGCTCAGAATCAATTAAAGAAGCGCTTCCAATGACATTGAAAATCCATATCACTCTAGACTGAAGTGCAAACTCAAACTGAACTAGTGCAAACTACTGAAAAGCTCAAAATAAATAGATTTTACCGAAAATCTTGAACAGAGGTATTATTTTAATACAAATTAATATCAAAATTAGAGTTCAATGAACTGATGGGAGAAAAATTTGGCGGAAAAAGCAATAAACAGTTTTTATGTTTTTGTCTGTATTTTCATTCAATAAATTCAATGAAAAAGTTGTAAAATTGTCGAAAAGAGGTTTATATTTGAGTTGTCGAACAAAAAGCAAAATTAATTTCTCATTTCATTAAAACAATTTATGGGTCTCTCAACTAAAGAAAGAGAATTCAAGTTCACTATAAACGGGTTATTAATAATAACTTATAATATAAACTTTGTTATTAATATTTACAATAAATTATTGAGTTTTGGCACAAAAATTAATCTATCATGCTCATTATTATTTGTATTACAAGAAATAAGAACAAGAATTAAATGAAGAAAATCTCAGCCAAACACTGAATGCATGACTGAAACCAATACATAAAAAACTAATTTTTCGAATGTCAGTGAATTTGAAGGCAACAGAAGAAAAAATTTGTATCTTATTCTTAACTTATGGCACTCCCCTCCAGAGCGAGAAAAATGTCTTATTTTTGTTGTTATTCGGTATATAAAAAACAAATTTAAATCTATTCTGAGCCTAATTCGCAACGGAATTATGCCGACACTGAAAAGGCTATTCTCTGAGTTATTTACCACATTATTAATCTATAGTTGATTTTATTTTTCATGAATTTAATAAATATTTTATTCGTGTCTTTCGTTTTTTCATATAAATGTTTTTACGAGTCGTGTTCACAGCATTTCCAGGAATATCTCCAGAAGTTTGTCAGACATTTAAAATGTCTTTTTTTAAGTATTTATTCAACTCATCGAAAAAAATCTTTTCCGATATGACTCCCGAAGAGAGAGAGAGAGAGAGAGAGAGAGCCTTTCCATTGATCAGACCAGAGGCTATTCAGTAAAAATTAGAGGAAAGGTTTTATTTGAGTGAATAGTTTTTTATATTCTCTGTGCGAAAGACCTTTTTCTTGAGCTGAAGAATGTCTGAGAACTAAAATTCTGATTGAATTATGAGTTGAATGATGTTTGAAATGTCGTAATATTTTTTGGTCTAACAGTAAATTTTGTGATAGAAATTGAGAAATACTTTTTCAACAACTGTTCAAACATTTATCTCTCAATAAATTCAGTTTTAAATCAATTTTATGATTCACTAAATTCAATAACAAAACCATAGATTTTATCAGAGAATCTATTTTTCTTAATTACAGATAATTAATATCTAAAAATATGTTACTCAAAAAATAAACTAATCTTGTTATTAATGTCACTGTTCAGAGTTCCACGAAAAAAGTTCCACGTATTTCGGGATATCATATTAGATAAGATGGATTAATTGAATTTTATTTAATCTTGAAATTACTTTTGAACTTTTCCTACAAATGGATAACAAAACTAATCTCAAAAGACTCTCTCTCTCTCTCTCTCTCTCTCTCTCTCTCTCTCTCGCTTATCGAACACTAATTTATGTTAATATTCGATATTTTGTTTGTTTAATAAACAAAAAACTTATTTATTTATTCGTATATAATCTATAATCTTATACACAATTATCCCATTTGAATGATATGCAAAGCATATGTTATTTTGGGAATAAAATAACGATAATTTTTGCACATCCCTTCGTTGCCTTCTTTGGGGAACACATACTTTGAGACACAGTTGTTAAACAAAATTACGACAAAAATTATTTTCCATGAAATAGTCTGAACGAAGAAATTACTGATGAATATTAATGAGAGAAACTCGAGGCACACAATCATAACTATTTGACGGACTGGAAGACTGTTTTTGTATTTTTATCACATATTTCGCTAATCAATTGGCTGTCGAATTGAATTTACGGTCATTTCTATCAATAAATTTAATTTAATTGTTTTAACTCTGGAATTATATGAGGAAAAGGGCCAATAAGTCTGTCCTTTTTGAGTGTGTGAATAGCCTGTTCTAATCACCTCTAAGTCTTGATTTGCGGTAAACTCAACCTTTAATTCACAGCTTATTCAGAGTAAAGGGAGAGGGAGAGACCTAAAGAGCAGCTGAAGTGGTGGTGCGGTTCTATGAGATATGTGTTGTGCCGGTTAAACAGCACTGCACTTGCGTTGGGACGTAAGGAACTACTCATTCATTGGGTTCGACTGAAGCAAAACTTTTTCGAAGTCATGCATTTCATTCTCGATTCTGTGCCAAACTCTATGAGGAGAGAGAGAGACAGACATCACTTGTGTTTTGCACTTTGAACTCAAACTTTAACCGAAACTATTCACAAAATAGTATTGTTTTGACGAAAGTTTAGACAAAATATTTTCGTTAATTCAACCGATATTTGTCGCAAGAATTTTTGAACTCCAGAGTCGCCTTCCTGTGCTTTGACTCCTGTGCTCAACATAAGAGTGTTACTCTTCTGAAGACAAAGAATACGAAGACTTATTGTGTGAATTATAGAGACTTTAGATTTGGTGTTAAAAATCGTCAAAAAAATTAGTGAAACAAACTTTTTAACAACTTTTACGTCAATCAAAAAGTGAAAGAATTTTATTCACTTTTATTGTGTTTTCATTGCTTTTGATTTTCATTTCTATTATTCGATTCATTCTATTATTTACGAAAAAAGTTTTTAACTGAATTTTCCTCAAAACTCCTGATTTGATAGAGAAATAAATGAACGAAAATATCAAATAAATACGATATTAAGTGCTTTTCTATATTTGAAGTCAAAAGAAAATTGAAATTCTTTTCCAATTTATTTCTTCTGCGGTTTTTCTTCGACAATAAATTTACACTCAAATGAATTTATTGTTCACTTATTCTGAGTTTTGTGTCGGAAAAAAGTAGTCCTCCATTGAAAACATACCACAAAAATCATAGTTCACTCGAATTACTTTTGAATCATATGTTTTGCGACAAAACAAAAGTTTCAAAATTTGATTAAATTTTTCTTCTGTTTGGAGGAATCGATTAATTTTCAACAATAAACTCAAAAAACAATTTTCTTCGCAAATAATTCTCGATTTTGGACAAAAAGAAACTATTCGTAAGTACTTTCGAAATAAATAGATATTCTGATGGGAGAGAGAGAGAGAGAGAGAGAGAGAGAGTGAGAGAGAGAGAGAGGGAGAATTTGGTTCTTAAAATTTATTCGTGAACTCAACCTATCGATTGGTAATTCAGCAAAAGATAGGATGAAATTGATTTTTATGTAGCAAATGGTGTTCTCTCGATATCCAGATGTCTAATGTCTGAAATCATTGTTCCGTTCGTTGAATGTCTATATATTTTATTTGTTAATCTATTTAGGAGTGAAGTCGACAACGAACTGATTCTTGTGTCAAATATTTGTACAATAAAACCATTGTTTAAATTGAGACACAATTGTCTTCTTCAAGACAGTGATGGATAGATCTTATATTGTTTCAAATAGATTACGAGTTTCGGTCAATACCAACGCAATACACTGAAGACTCACACCTCGAAGATTCATCCAATAGTTATCTCCACTTCTTGTGAGGTAAGACTCAGAACTTCTTTTCTCATGTTTTCTGATAAAACAAAATACTGACTAAAAAATAGAGGAAATATTTAATTCAATCACACGTTTCCATCGTTGAGCTTAAGACCAATTTAATTGATAATTAAGTGAAGAGCGGTTTTCCGTAACTAATCTTTCAAAATCTCTGAATATTAATTTCCAATTAAAGCTTCTCTTGTTTTTTAGGTCTGTGCCTCAGACGGCGCAGGGCTTTGAATGGGAATCTAAATAATAACTTTAGGTTTATCACTGAATTTCGCTAAAAACAGAGATTAGAGACGAATTGCTTTTCGTCACTAAACTATTCCGAATAGTTTTTGGGTTTTATTTCAGTGCAATACTCTGTCTCTGAAGCTATTAATATACCAAAAAACTACAGATCTTTGGACATAAATCTTCTCTTTTGATAGACTTTTGAGACCACAGTCTTAGTCCTCAAGTTTTTGACACTAATTCTTATTAGGCTTTTGAGTGAAATCCTGACCTAACTTATGATAACTTGGAAATTGAATTCATTGATTCAATAAACTTATATAATACCGAATTTAACTGACGCTTAATATTATTCTGTGCTCTCATAGAGAGGTCTCTAAAGTAAAAGTATTGGTCGACAGTATAATACCGTTATTAAGGTTTTAGACGTTGTTTGACAGCTCTCTCTCTCTCTCTCTCTCTCTCTCTCGCGATCCCATATCGACGGCACTCTTCCTGGGCTCATATCTATCTTATATTAAACCCATTCCTATGTATAATAATAGTAATTATATTTCAGTTAAACTTCGAACTCAGGCATTAATATCAATCAGATTTGAATGCATTGCATAAAAGGATAGGAGAGGACAGCCATAAACTGCTGCATACATTAATTAGATAACATCGTTAGGGAAACACAACAAACAAATATCACTCTTTCTCTTTGAAATCAAATAATTTTTTCCAGGCTATCATATAATCATATTTGTGTAGAGAAATAAATTAGAGAAAAAGCACAGTTGTATTTGGCTGTGTTGGGCTGTGTTAGGCCAGAGCAACAAAAAGGAGAGTACAAACAAATTATGTATAAATTCTGAGCTCATATTTAATGTATAATTCATCAGAGAAATTATTTTTCTGTCTTTTCCTCATATTTTTATTGGTCTCCAAAATTAGATTTATTGTTCATTAATTCAAACAACACAATCAGCTCAGGGAGGGTCAGCTCTTTCCACTGCCAGGGATGTCCAAAGAACAGGGCAGTGCCGGTAGAGAACAATAAAGATATGAACAACGAATGGGTTATCTAAGTCTGGGCTTAATCTAATCTAGCCATAATTAGGTTGGCGCGAGTCTCCCTTTTATTTGCATTTGTTTTTCTCTTTCTAATGTTGAAAATATTGTCAACAAGATCATTTGCAGTCGTTTAAAGTTGCAAAAAGTCTATCCCAAAAGAAATTGGCGATTCTGAAAATAGAGAGCCTGATTAATGGTTTGAATTTGCACATCCATAATTGCCATGAAATTGAACAAGACCAACAAATTGAATATATAAGCATATTTGTGCATGCTCAATAAACTTTGAAAAATTTCTCATAACTTGCTATTCGATGCGCTCTTATTATGTCTAAAAACAAACTGAAAAACAACGAAAATATTCAAAACATTTTTCTCGTCATTTAATTTCATTCTTTGCTTTTTATAAGACTTCTCGTCAACAAAATTAACACAAAAATAAGTTAATGAACTCCGAGTGCATAGAAATCAAGAGATTTTGTTTCTCTCACTAGAATTCATCGTAAAAGAGAAGAATAATTTACTTTCTTTTGAGTCAAATCCAAGTTAACTAATCAAATGTTATATAATCAGTGATTTGAATAAATTTAGATTAAAAGTAAAACATTTTACGATCTCTGCGAAGGAAAGACTGATTTTACTACAAATTCCTTGTCTTTGTTGACAAATTATATTACAGGATATCCTCGTCAATGAGGTCCTGTCTCAGTAAAGATGTCTGAATGAAAAGGTTAGTCAGTTCTGGGTTTGGGATACTCTGGTCGTCAATATTTGATATTCCGCTTAAAGTAAAATACTTTTGGTTTTAAATCATTCATACATTTGAGCCAATATTTACCCTATTTCTGAAGGAATGGTTCGGATGAAGAGAGTCCTATCCATTAGAGAAGGATATAGTGGAGTATATACCCGGAGTAAGTTTCAATGTTAATAAAAAAGAAACTAAAGAAATATTAAGTCTTTAGAGAGAAAAACAAAACAAACGAATAAAAGGCTGGGAAAAAGTCATTCAAATCTAATGTAACTTTTATTTCATATCATTAATAATTTATTAGACAATAATTATAGTAAAGCTAATCGTCTGTTGAATATCTGTAGGTATGGGCGCAGACATGACTCGCATCAAACAATTCCTACAGATGTTAGCAAAAGAGATCTTCACAATAATTATATACTTTTGATGTTCAACACAATTGTGAACTTCAAACACAAAAGTATTTATTAGAGATTTTTAAAAACATTTTCGTTTTTGAAGTGGTTTCGCATTCAAACACTTTTTCAAGAGAGAGAGAGAGAGAGAGAGAGAGAGAGAGAGAGAGAGAGAGAGAGACCGAAATGTGAGATAAACGTCTTCCTCTTATTCTGTGCCCTGAGCACTATTTAGGGCCATATATCAGATTTAGTCTGTAATATGAATATAAAGGTATTGAAAAATGTAATACAAAGAGAAGTTTTCGAACAGAAAAGAGTGAACACAAAAACGATAGAAATATCTTTAGGGCAACAAAATTGGTTGAGTGGTAGCCCTACGACAGACACACGGCTGAGAGCACCGGTACATTAGGCATACGGTGCTCTCCTGGTTTTGGCAATACTTTTATAATGTTATTTAAGTTAGTTCTGGACTTTAGAATTAAACTCTGTTTTGCACTCACAGGCAGTCACTCAGAGCACAGAATATGTTTGCTCAGAGAAATGAACGTTCCATGTGCTCCACTCTGTCTATTGTCTCCTCAATACTCTCCTGTCCTATCAGTGCTATCAGTTATGGTCAGACGTCAATTGTTAAGGTGTGGGGGCTATAGGGCTGACACATACTTTTGGGAGAGGGCTCTCCAATTGCAGCCAATATTGAATTAGATATTTTCGATATGGACTCGAATCTGAGTTTATCTGCGAACCCAATCCCACATCAAATAAACTTATTCCGAGCCTTTGCTCAAAAGTATTTCCCATTTTCCTACAGATTATGATTGGAATTCAGTTTTGAATTTCCCATCTTTTTTACTAAACTGCTGTTAGACATGGGTTTTAGTATCTGTTGAGCCAGACTTTAGGCACCGGTCTCTTAAAAACAGGAGGAAAGAAATTTTTATTGTAATTTTGTTGCCCATTCCCTTCCCTGAGTTGTAATTCCCTTCGAAACTGAAGCCAATTTTTGTACACTTTATTTACCACAAAAACGCCGACACCAACACCAGGCGGGCCATCGCCTGTGCACTCAATTTTTACAATAAACCCCTTTTTGAAATAGTTTTGAATACAGGGCTCCTCCAATAGCTTCACCTGTGCTCTGGTAGTTAACAGTCGTCACATGGCTTT
The DNA here is from genome assembly GCA_034698165.1 of Punctoribates punctum. Lineage (NCBI taxonomy): Eukaryota > Metazoa > Arthropoda > Arachnida > Sarcoptiformes > Punctoribatidae > Punctoribates > Punctoribates punctum. The sequence continues at coordinate 3,968 of JAQGBD010000669.1, read as the reverse complement.
CCATTACATGTAATGGAAAGCCATATCCTATCCTTTCTTCTCGAATACAAAACTAATTGTTATGTTATTCAGAATAAGTGATGAATATCTCGATTAAAACCATTGTTAAGTTTTTATTAGAATATTGGCTCAAATTCCTGGTTAACCAACAATTCATCCATTGAAACAAAATTCGGTCCAAATTACAGTCGAATCAATTTATTCAAAACAATGTCTATAAATAAACTATAATTATATCGACTAATGTATACTTTCGTTGTTTTTTAAACAACTCTTTTTGAGAGGAAAACCCATTCGGGTATTCATTTGACGCCAAACCATAGCCCGTAATAAAGAGCTCACAAAATAAAAAGTCTTCAAAAACATGTTTCGCACAGAATTGATGTAAAGCTCTATGAGTTTTGACTGAAAACAAAATTTTCAGACCTATTATGCCATCAAAAGCACAGAATAAGGGCTTCATTAGAAACCAATTTATGGGCAAATTTATGGCAAAATTTATTTTTCCGGTAAAACTCAAAATTATTGGCAATTATTTCACTGATATTTCAATTTCGTAGGAAAGACATCAAAATTCAATCTTCTGATTGAAAAATGATTTTTCGATTCAGTGATGAAATATCCAAAGAAATTGAAATCTATTTCACATTTAATTTGATGTTATTTTTACGTTTGAATAAGGCTTTTGAAAAATTCATTTTTCCAGTCATTTAGAATATATTAGAATTTTATTACTACTATAATGTTCTTGTCTTATATTAAAAACAATGAGCAAGGTCTGCCCATGAATTTTTATGAGAAGCGTTTGCATAATCCATTCTAATTTCGTTAATGAATTGAGATATGCATGTTTATTTGAAAATAGCCCTGAGTGATGCTCTTCATTATGCTCAAGGACAGGCACAAACAAAATGAAATAATTTCCAGGAAGTAAATGGTGCAAAACTGTGTGCCTGGATAAAAACACTCTGGTTGGAGCGAGCTTGATCACTCCACGTTTTAAAGAAGTCTATTTGAATTTGAGTCACATCTTTATAAAAGTATTCGGAATCGTTAAAAATTAGAATAACAATAAACTGGAATCCAATACCTGTTTTGCAATTCAAAACTTAAGACCAATAATAGCGCTAAGAATGCAATTCGCGAACGACTGTCAACTCTTCCGACAATCGGCGAAAACCAATTGTTTGTTCGCTTTTTATTTTCATATAACTCTTTATTATCTACTCTTTAAGACTTGAAAATCATTATTCTTTATATAATTTGCAAATAAAATTGCCATTCATTTCGTGAAAATGTTTTATTAGCCGAACATAAAACTTGATTCAGAAGATCCACACTTTGTATATAAATCTTAAAGAATTTCACAAAAGAATTGAAATATAATTTACAATAAGAGAAAAGTTAATGAAGCGATTAGTCTCCAGTTTGGGACTAATTTATTGTCTCTTTTATTCAGTGCTGGAATCGCACAGAATTGAAACAAAAGAAAAAGAGTTTTGAATAATTGTTTTTCACACAAATTGTCGGAAAAGTAAAGAATTTATGTGCCGTTCGTTTGACACAAACAGTTATATCACTTAAACAGATATTTTGTAAATACTATTTGCAAATAATTAGAAATATATTCTGAAGTTAAGAGCATTTTGAGTTCATTCTGGGTTCAGAGATGTGCAACAAATGCGATCCAATTAAACCTAAATTTATCAAGCAGACTTACATCAATTTACATTGATTAATTTAAAACCCTTCAATTAAATAAATGCATTTAGTTTCTAACATCAAATTGAAGCATGCAACTTCGTGTAGGCTAATAATCAAGTTAATTAATAACATTGTCAGTGTCAGTAATCTTGGACATCTTGAACATTAAACGCCATTTAATTATGAAGTTAAGAGCAAAGTCATGAGCTATCAGTCCATACAATGAATAAATAAAATACTTTTTCGCCGAAAGAATTTTCCGTTTCTCACAAAAAACTGAACGCTTGAGAGAAAAAATGTTGTTATCGATTGTATTAACACAACTGAGTAATTACTGCCAATTATTCTCCTCGACATCGATGAAATTGTAGCCATGCATTATTTATGTAACGTTCTAGCAACTGAATTTTTATTTTTTTAATTGAGCTGACACTAAGGTGCACGACCTCGCTCTTTTTTTTCAGTGAAAAGTTTGCATGTTATTAATGGCCCTTAAACACAAAAAAAATTGTAAAAGCATTTGTTTCCTACAACTTATCTTGGTTAAATCATAAATTGTTTGCATAAGAAGAGGGAGTATTGCTTTCCCTGCTTTCTCTTTGAAACTTAATCAGGTTTGAGCCCATATTTCACTTGTTTATCAATAATTGATCGAACCGTTGACCGGCCCTAAAGTAAAGGCCAACTATTTGTTGCTGAAACTTTTGAAAGCAATAAAATAATATATAAAATATTGTGTTATTCAGTAGAGAAAGAAAATGTTATCTAACTCTGGATATTGTGCGCAAACAACTCTGTTATCAAAATATCGTTTCAGGAAAAGAAAATTTCTTACCTTTTCCTCAAATATCTGTTTGGAGACGAAATATATGCTTAAATTCATAACTTCTGTTCTCATTGACTGAATGGCAACGGTCTGTGTTATATATTTTTCTGCTCGAAATTTCTTATAGTTTTCACCAAAAGGATTATGTATTTTGTTAACTAAAGCCAAGAATATTTGTTTAATGACATAAGTGGTTAATAAATGTGCTCAGAATAGAGGAATTCATTCTCGGATGAGGCCTCAGATTTGGTTTAGAGAAACTTATTTTGATTAATGATTTTTCTACTCTTTTGTATCATAAGTCGAGTATAAAAACATTACTTCTCTTCAAATATATACTTAAACTTCAAATATATTCCTCGCGTTTGCAGTGAACTGGTTTTGGTGGCCAACACTTATACTTTTGGAGGTAAACCATTTCATTTCAAATACGGTATTCATTACATGTATTTTAAAGTGTTTTTACCCTTAAATCGAGGGAATAAACACCAGAGAAGGAAATCCATAAAAAAGAAGAAAAGTTATGAATATTTTGCACTTAAAATAGATTTTTCACTCATGAAAAATATCGTTTACATAATAGAAATGTAATTTTGCACTTCATAATAGTCGTGTCCCGTTAAAGATGACGACAGCGCTTATTGTTATGTGAAACACAATTCTGGCCAATACTGGAGGTAATGCCTCAGAGCTCAGCCATAAGATGTGTTTAAGCGTTATATTAATCGTTGGCTCATTTAGTTTCTCTATTCATGAGATAAGTTTTCCTCAATTTTTTCTTTTAAATGATTTTTTTTCTTTTAAAAGAAGTATTTAAGCGATACTTAAGTGACTCAATTAACTCTAATATCCGGAGTCGGGCCCACCCAACACATCTGACAGTCCAGGAGACGGGAAGCCATTTCTTTTGATAACAAAACTCACTTTTAATTGATTTAAACTGAAAATTATGGCTTAATTAAGATATATTGCAACTCATAATCAAATTTTAATCGCGTTTTAAGACAAATCTGACAGAAATTTTAGGTTAATTAGCTTTTCTTCAAAACCAATCAATCAATTTAAAGTTGTTATAAATCAATTGGTGACAACTGTTTAAAACTGTGCACAGAATAAGTAGCAAATAATTCACTCTTTGATAGAGATGGATATCTATAGAACAGCACTATTCCAAGTGATGTTCCCATTGATGTCGTAATAAAGTTAGCAAATGATTCGCTTAAGAAATCCAATTGAGTCTAACAATTGGTTTAAATTGATTTTCCAATACTTAAATTCAGGACTAATTTCTTGGTTTTCTTACATAAACTTCGCAGACATTGAGTCCTTTACCTTCTTCTAAGATATTTGTGATCTGGAAAATTGTGATAAGGAAAGTACTGGATTGAAGACTCTCTCTCTCTCTCGCTCTCTCTCTCTCTCTCTCTCTCTCGCGCTC
>JAQGBD010000668.1:0-25660 GCA_034698165.1 Punctoribates punctum | reverse complement strand
GAGAGAGAGAGAGAGAGGTAAATAGAGTGAGGGGGAGAGACTAAGGGGGAAAGCGGGGGGAAGGAGAGAGAAAAGAGATGGAGAGAGAGAAAAGAGAAAGAGAAGGAGAGAAAAGAGAAGGAGAAGGAGAGAGAGAAAAGAGAAGGAGAGAGAGAAAAGAGAAGGAGAGATACACAAAGTCTCTTTGATTTATAGAGATTGAAGGAGTGAATAGTTTTTGTCCTCGTTTAGAATATTGAATACCTTTTCCAAGAGTTTGATTGGCATTCGATAGGCCTGAATGTAGTTCTCCAGAAATTGTTGTCCGAATTGCTGAAGACTCGAAAATGTGAAATCAGCGGACAGTTCGGTGGGACTGAGTCGGGTGTAGTTTTCACCATAGCTCAAGACAGTGAAGTGAGGATAACCCGTAGTCACGCCTACCAATGATTTGTAACTTATTTCTGACATTTGTCTTGGAGTATATCCAACAGAATTTGATACCTTTATTCAATTCCATTTGCGAGCCATCGATTCCCAGTAAGTAATTCACTAGAGATGTCTTTCCCGTGGATTTGGTGCCCAAGAAAAGTACCATCGATTGCTTGCGTAGTAATTCTGCGTCACTGAAACCATCAATTGATTAATGGCTTAACTCTTATTGTAAACAATTATTGTTTTATGGATTACGTGATCAGTCGGGTAGTGATGTGTCGGTACTTATAAATCATTTCCAAGGGTTTGACTGAAGATTCGTAAAGTCTTTTCATTTCCCGAAATATCGACAAAATCAGGTTATTTTCGCTGATGTCCTGCGAAACAAAAAAAATTATCAAAAGATAGTGTAAAACACGACTTACATCTTGAGAACCGATTTCATATACTCGGAGAACATCGTCGATGTGTGCGCGGGAACGCCGACGAATCTCCTCTTCGACTTCCGTCTCTTCGCTCTCGTCGTTGTCATTATCGTCTTTTTCCTCGGATTTCTTCAGATTCTCCTCACTTTCTTTATCATCTTTGTCTTCTTTGTCGTCTTCTTTACTTTTGTCGTCATTTGTTTCAATTCGTTCGTCGTTTTGTTTGGAACTGTCTTTTGCTTCTTCGCTATTGTGTCCACTATTATCTACTTCTTGTTTATCTTCTTCCACTTCCTTTTCTTCTTCCTCCTCCTCTTCACTTTCTTCCTTAGACTTTACTTCAGTATCAGTGGAGACCACTTCTTCAACGTCTTCACTCTCATCCTTATCTTCTTCGTTATCATCTTCTTTGGAATCTTCACACTCTTGCTCTCCATCGGGTGGTCTCTGATGTATACCTGGATTATTTTCTCTACTGTTGTCGTCGTCGTCATCCTCCTCTTCAATACCATTTTCTATTGAAATTCACATAATTTTGTTTACACAAATGAACTAGGTCAAGATTTATTCTTTTTATTTAAATTCTTATCTATTCATCACTAAAATTAGCCTCATCAATTTGAGTGTTAACATCATCCGAGTAATTTTAAAGCAAATTAATTGTCTTTCTTATCTTCAAAACTAAAACTAAAACTAATGTTTAGGGAAGAATTGAACTTGTTAAATATAGCCTTATTTATTAGATGAGTTATTCTTGGTTTACATTTTGGTGTAATTATAATCTATTAGATTTTAGTGCGAGTGTTGACTATAAGTTGATTTATGTTTAGTAAAGTTTTGAATGTATGACCTTTGGAGTGATCCCAGTATTGTCGGAGGGCTTCGTCCACCACTTCCTTACACTTGACTTTCGTTTCGTCGGTTTGTTTGACGGTTCGCTGCAAACCATTCACCGATCCTTTGAATAAATATTTTATTCTTTAGTCAAATCGATAAATAAAAGACATAATTGGGTTAAAAATGGCAGTGAATGGAGTGCTGTTTGGATTCAGTTGAGTTGCAGGTTGACAAATGTCAGGACCATTTGAGACAACTTTTAATAGATTATTGGTTGGGAAATGTGTTAAACATCGCAGTGATTATTGGCTTCAATTGATTGCAAGTTTGGTTTTTGTCTACATTTTTGAGCCCTCTTTCAGCGAAACGTTTGATTTATTAGTCTTTCTTAAGAAGTGATTGAAAAATGCTGACAACGTTTGCGAAAAAAGTTAATAAAATAAAAATGTTTATTGTTTTGGAGATAAACATAGCTTTAGATTCAGTTATTGTATTGGAATCCAGTTTTCAACTGTTTATTACATATATTTGTCATTTAAATGAACTGTTTATTTGAAGTAATTAAGTGCTATCGATATGGTTTAAGCCTTTTTTTGCTAGCTCAAATCAATTAGTCTCTTTGACTGCGGCCTATTTGGTGCTGGGTGGTTTGCTCGTTGCCGTATATGCGGAACAGGGTATAGAATATTGGGTTTATTGGATGGTTTGTGTCTATTTGCAGATTTGAAAGATAAGTAATTTGATTGTAGTATTTTTTGCTGGCTATGGATGTGCAGCACATCCTCATCGAGCAGATTTTCAGTACAAAAGAATCTGTTCTGTCATTAGATGAATATTTTTAGACAATCAAAGCGAGTCTATGTCATTGAGTTAGGAGTGTTTGAGCTATACTTAGCATCAAAACGATTTAAGCATGAAGTGAACGCACAGAATAACGCACAGAATGCAATCCCTAACCAATTTGCCTAACCTTATAGAGTATGCGATCTCTCTGTGCTCTTGATTATAATCTGAGAGGCAAACAGCTGATCGGCCGTTCAATATATTGAATCTTGATCAATTTACTCAATATTTTTCTTTGTCTATAAATAATGCGATGCCTTGTTAGGGATGCAATGGTCGGGCAATTATTGAGGGCTCAGCTCTTAAATTATTGTTAAGTAGGTTTGGACCGGAATTTTGACATTTCCTACACAATACTCACTGTAGTCGAAGTCAAGGGTCAGAATATAAATGAAAATTAGAGACACTGTCCATAAATGCATTGTTGGGAACGACTTCGTAGGCACTGTTCTAACGAAGTGACACTAAAAACACTAAAACTGTATTCACTTGGAAAGCATTTATCGAGAATTAAAGAATTAACAGAAAATTTCCAAAACAAACGTTTCGTTTGTGTCGACTGCTGTCTAACTCTTGAGGCACAGAAGCACTATATCTATGCCTTCCTATGATTTTTTCGCCAAACTTTTGGCTTTGATATCGGATTTTATGATTACGCAAAACGTTTGTGCCCTCAGTGTTGGTGTCTTCGCCAGAGCTGTGAGTTGTGAGCGTAGCGCCACTCAGCACACCATCAAATCAACTCAAAATTAAATTCAATTTAATTGAATAGAATTATAGCTTTTGTTTTATACATATATTTAACATATTCTTAAAAATCTCTGAATCTCTCAAATAAATTAAAACAATCGAAAAGAAAACAAAAACCAATCGTTTTGTTCAATAAATAAATAATAAAAAAGTTGGAAAAGTTTTATACAATACTTAGAAAATGATTAAATGACTGAAAAGTATTTGTTCTGACTATTAGTCTAAATCTCACATTTAGTTATCAATTGATAAATAATTTCCAAACCAATGGTTTCCTAAAACCCATTGCTTTACCCAATCGACCGCTTCTTTCATTTGTGAACACTTCTGTGGAGCATTTCCTTCAGATATTCCGATTGTCTTCAGATGTATTCAAATGAGAACTGCCATCAGTTGACCCTCTCTTCTACACTTAGACTCGAGGCTGAGCTGTAGATGAGTTGAACCCATCCTAAGAGGACATTAAAGATGCGCTCTCTTTGGGCTGAGAATCAGTTTTTGTGGCCAAGTCTTGAATAACTTCTTGATATATAACGCTATCGATATTTTGTCCTAGCATATACACTGAACAAATTGATTCAATTAGTCTAAAGGATCTCTCTTTGGATGAAACAAATTGAGAAGCGATGAGAAATTGAATGCTTTTTGAAGCACTTCATTATGGTTTGCAAAGAGTGACAAACATATCGTCTCTAAATAATTAATAGGTCTAGACTTCTGACGATTGCTCCCATCCCTCAAAGACCCAGATATTGAGATAGAGTAAGGATTATACAGGTGTCAAGATCAATTTTCCTACACTGGCCTATTCTCTAAAACTTGATATTGAACTCGATTGAAAAAATTGGGCGCTATGTAAGAAATGTGTGACAGACTTACCAAGAAACCAATCCCCGACTGATGTCCGGCGGACGATAGTGTGTAAGTGATCTAGTTGAGAAAACCGGAAGCGCAGGTTCAGTAAATAGACTCTGACGGGCGGACAGGCGATTATAACTAAACGAAACATTATGACAACGGCTGTCAGTGCAGCCAATATTAAAAACCAAAACCAAACAAATATATAAATCTTTTCGTTTATTATATTGAGAGGCAGTAAACAGAGAGCGTCTATGGTCTCGATGTTAGCCGACGGCCCGTATTTGTAAAAACGACATTTGGTCACTCGCGGGAATATACGGATCATTGGATCAACCCGGTCCTCTGAAAAACAGTGCCAGTGTTTAGAGCCCGTTGTGTTTTTCTTTCATTGGTACATACCTTGGTCCATCTGTGCAAACTTGATCACATCCAGTCCATATGTGAGAAATTCACCATCGAAAAATTTGTCAAGCAGATACATTTGTCCCAGGACGTTAGCCAGGGATAGTATTTCACAGAAGAAATATCGGGCGGCATACCATTCGTGATGACCTCGACTATTGTACAGATAGTCGACTAACAGTTTCTTTTTCTGTTTTTTCTCGGCCTCACTGCAGACACCGACGTCGAGGTCCATCATGAGCGCCTGTATCTTACCCCCTTCCCACATCTTCCATAGCCATCGAGGAATGTAGAATAGTGTCGATTGAAAGAAGAGCACAAAACAAACCCATTGATAGTATTTATGGTATCGAAACTCTTTTGGGTTAGACTCCATGTCCACTCCTGGAGCCACTACATCAACACCGACTTCCTTGTGGAAGCTCTTTGGCACAGTATATGTCGTGTGTATCCTTTGATTGACAGAAACAATGAGTGGAGGAAACTCTTATTTTAAATCATCAGAAATGGTTGAGTGGTGTCTATGAATACATACCAGCAGTAAGTGTTGATAACACTCTGAGGAATGGCTTCACTTCTGACACAATCGATGGGATCGCCGACGTATTGCTTGGTTGTGATGATGACAGTGAAGGCCAGCAAAAGGATGACTGTAATCGAGTAGTGGAGCCGAAAGATGTTATTATCGATTTGGACGCGACTTGTCTTCAGCAAAGTCTTTAGACTCCGGAAGACATCCAACATTATTAAGTGACTAATCGGGTTATAAAACAATAATCTATGAAATTCTTGTTTGTGAGGAACCTCCTGACCACTACTGATCCCACTAATAGTTTCTGGAGCTAATGTGCTATCTATTGGATCCGTTACCGCTATGTTCTCATATGACGGATGACCAGAGCTTTTCCAATGGGTTTCCAGTGGTTTGCCTTCTGGTGGTCGACCAAAGCCACCCCTGAAAGCTGTGCCAAACACTTATTGATGGCCAAACACTTGACAACTGCACAGCACTATAGGAACTTAATATCAAACTGTTTTCCGCATTTCATTCATTTTGTCGATAATTTAGTTTATTTTCAATTAAATTAATTAAAATTTAGAATAATTTTCTACATTATTAACAAATGTAAGTAAACTTTGAAAGAGAATCCATGGGTTTCACAGTCATTATGTAATTTTCATTCATTTTAGTGAATGAATAAATCTCTTACACTATTTAGTGAACACATTTTGATATGAATTCGGAGAATATTTGAATAATTTTGTTGTCTTTTGAGTAAAACTGAAAAACTTTTGAAATATTTGTCACAAATAAAGTGAGGAAAAGGTGTTTACAAATAACAACTAATTATAGGATTAATGGAGTGATGAAAAATATTTTAGACAATTGTCATAAATATTAATATTTGATGAATAATAAGAATTGGGACCAGAATTGAACAAAAGTTGTGCTGTTGTTATGTTTCACTTCCTGGCATAGCATGCGATCGTCTCATCCCATCCCATAGTGATTCCTCCTCCACCTCTTCATTGATAGTCAGGTCTGCTATAGAGTTCTCATTCAGATCAGTGCTCTGAACATAGAGTTGGAGTCTTACTACTGGTATCGCAATGGAGTCCCATTGGAGTCCCGGCCAAAAGCACGCTAAGCATTGAGGAGAGCCCGGAGTAGAGCAAAAACCTAAATTTAGTCTTAGGCCGAGGACCTCTCCTGCGGTATGTGTTTATGCGTTTGGCTCCCATTACCATCGGATGCGTACAATGCAAGGGATTGCTGTTTGATAGTACATAAAACAGGCTTTGACTCAAACGACTCATAATTTGGGCGCAGAATATGTTTATAAATATCACACAAAAAGTTTCGCTAATTTTTGCCTCTTTTCAGCCACAAAATAAAACAAAACGCTTTTTATGTATATTTAGATTATAATTGAATTTCTTCTCAACGGATAAACTTCTGTCTTAACTAATGATTGAAAACTAAAATCAGTAAAGATTTGCAAAAGAGATGAGGAGAGGATAGAAGAGCAGAGAAGAGGAGCCGAACTCTTAAAAAACATATTTACTAATTATTTGAACGAATTTTTTTGTTGTAAGAAATGTTTTACAAATATTTGATTTTTTGCTTAACGACGAGAAAAGGATTTAATTAAACGAATGCCGGGCTCTCAAAGTGAAACTATTTTTAATGAGTTGGCGAAACCTGTGCTCTTTTAGGATCGTTTGCCATCAATTGGTGAGCCATAGGGTTTACATTAGGAATTCCTTGGTTTTCATAAACATTAACTTCAGTTTCGAGTTCTGTGCGAAAAACCAATTATTATGGGTTTTAAGCAAAACAAAGAATTTATTGAATTCTGTATTCAATTCTGTATTGCAATTGAGATCCAAATAAACAAAACTATTTATTTATTTAGTAATTACAGTAATAACACAGTTATACACTTGCGCTAAGCTCGGGGGTGGCCAAGTGTCCTAGCTCACTCCCAAATCATTATTGATGATGATCTTGCACAGACAATAATCACTTCAAATTTGTTTACAGTCTATATTCCAAAAATTCTGAATTCTGTGCACTGGATGTTGGGTTTTGTTTACTAGATTAATATTTCAATATTTGATAGATGATTTTAAAATTGTGTTAATATATTGAAAACTGTTTATCCCATTGAAGAGTAGAATACAAACGAATTGCAAACTATATTGAAGAAACAATAATTGAAATACACTAATATTGTTGCCATTGGTGTTCTCCTCCTGAATGTCAAATGAGCTAGGGCATATGAGCTTTGAATTCAAAACAGAATTTATTTTCTCAATATATGAGTCATAATTCCTCAAAGAATTAATATTTCAAAACTAAATGCATTTCGTTTCCGTCTCATTGAAAACCACATAATTAAGAGTTAATCAGATTTAGCGGAAAACCATTGGCTGAAGGAAAGCAACAAAAGTCACATCACTTTTATTCTTCAACTCAACACAAATCAGTCTATTTGTAAATTTCCAAAGTATTCAAATTATTTCATTTTGTCCTTGAAATCAAACAAAAATTGATCACTTTATATAACGAATGCTTATTAGTTATAACTTTTAAAGATATTTATTATTCCTTTGATATAAGCCAGGTCTTTTATTAATAGGTAAACAATTGGATGATTAGAGGAAAACTAATCGGACACTTTTTTGAGAGGGTGTCCTCCCCCCCCCCCAGCTCCAGACCAGTAATTCAGATGTGTTGATTTTGAGATCATAATAATCCATTAAAAATGAAGTGGGAAATCAGTTCCAGAAGGACCTCGGTTGCCACCACTCTGATAACGAAAGGCATTGCCTTCAATTAAATCGTAATCGTATCCAAAGGCGTCATTAGAGTCAATATAATCATTATGGTCTTTATTTGCCAACACAACTGATGTTATAATAAACAAAATTGCAATCTTTCTCATCATTTTGCACAAGATTACCTAGGGCTTTTCATCAAAAATAAGTGTATAAACAAAATAAACCTCAAAACTGTTTAAGATTGTGATATACGTGTCGTTTGATTAGTAATTAATTAGTATTTGTTTGAAACATAACATAATTTTATTGATTACTCAATGATTTCATTCTGAAGTCAATAGAAGCAAAAACTTACCAGGGTTAACTGCAATTACCATAAATTTTACGAGTATTTAATTTCTGATTTATTGATCTGAAGTTAAAAATGAAATAAAGTTAAAAACTTATAAACATTTTGAGTGAAATTAAGTGATTTATCCAAATATAGAGTAAACACGTGAATGTCACCCTGCAATCGCTCTAATTATCCACTTGATTAACCAAACAGAAAATCTAAGCAAAAGATTATATCATAATTGGATTATGAATATTCAATTGGGAAATGACTTTATCAAGCACAACTTTACATTTAGTTTCAGTTTCAATATAAACTTCTGAGAAATTGTTTGAATTGCATGGTTAATCAATTAGTCAGACTAAGAATACATGAATCTGATTATCCTGGGTGAATGAAAAACGATCCAGTATAAAAAATGATTGTAATAGAAATTCAATGGAAATTTCATTGATTAGTAACGGATTAATAACAATGGGTTTGCCGGCAGTGAAACGAATTTTTCTCAACACTTATCCATCACATTCATTAACCATTGAATAACTGAGACATACCGTCAGCCAAAGTGAAGTATCTAGGTGTTATACTTCACTCTGAACAATTAATGTCTTCAATTATCAATGGAAACTATTATTTTTCAATTAAATAAGTTTACCAGTTAACTTTGATTATTATTGTTCTATTTGAACATCATTGGAGCTTGCATAAATTAAATTTTATCATACTTTAATAAATGAACATGACAATTTGAGGATTAAATCACATTCAGTATGTAATAAGAAAAGTGAATTTACAGTTGGATTAGTGTTCATTAATTGTCAACATTTCCCGCCATTCCTGGTCTCCGATGGCATATCCATAGTTTATGGGGTATTGTATGCTCTGATAGGCGTGGAGAACATCTGCGGCGTGGTATGGCCAGTGCGGGTTATTCAGGAAAGCCCTTCCTATCATCACCAGAGAAGTTGTGTTTTCCGATACTATTTTGTCCGCATATTTAGGACTAATGATTCGGCCGACGGCTACTGTCCTAATGCCAGAAAGTTTATTGATAAGTGAAGCGGAGGGCACCTGCACTGCATATTTGTCCATTCCGTTTGTCTGACTACTGGGAACCAATAGTCCTGAAGTACAGGTCATGAAATCGATTCCATATTTCTTCAATTCTTTAGCGAATTCAATGGTCTGCGGAATATCCCAACCGTTGGCTACAAAGTCACTGACAGAAATTCTGACCCCTAAAGGCATAGATTCAGGGATAGTCTGTCTGACCCTTCGAGCTATCTCTAAGCCCAACCGCATCCTATTGGTGAGAACCCCTCCATATTCGTCTGTTCTCTTATTACTTATTGCAGACAGAAATTGGTGAACTAGATATCCGTTTCCAAATTGAAGCTCAATTACCTTTGAATAAAGGGTTTTAAAATCTGATCATTGAATCATAAGTGAGTCTGACCTGAAAGCCGGCTCTGACCGCTCTTTTGGCTGCGGAGACAAACGACTGTTTTATGTTTTCGATGTCATCAAAAGTGGCCTCTTTTGGCACTTTCCAGATGTGTTTGCCGTAGGCCAGAGCTGATGGACCGATTGTGTTCCAACCACCCCTCTCTTCGCTGAGAGACTCCCCGCCCTCCCAAAGCACAGAAGTACTTGCCTTACGGCCTGCGTGTGCCAACTGTATGCCAGGAACAGCTCCATAAGCCTTAATTTGCTTGACTATTTTGAGAAAGGGTCCAATTTGTTCCTCTTTCCACAATCCCAGGTCTTTTGGGCTTATTCTGCCATCACGTGTGACAGCAGTGGCCTCAGCCATGACTAGAGCTGCGCCGCCCAAAGCGAATGACTGCAAATGTCCCAAATGAAAGTCAGAGGCCATACCATCGTCGCTGTTATACATTGACATCGGAGTCACACAAATCCGATTCCTTAGCGTTACGTTTCGTATTTGAATCGGTCTGAAGAGTGGCGACACTTCAGGCGCTGTAATATTCAAACAATAATTGGATACAAAACACACGATTTGAATATAAATCGTAACCAAAATCCATGTATTTCTCTGTAAATTCATTTTGTTTTATAAAATACAAAATATATGAGAATCTGTTCACTTCTGCCTCAAACCTATGGTTTCTTCTCATGTGAATGAGTCTTAAGACCACTTCATGTCTGTCCTTCCATTCTATTCTTGATTTTATGACACTTTCATTGAAAATATTAATGAGGCTATAAATGGAGCACTCATTTGATTAATTGGTTTTCTTATTATTATTGAATTTCTTAAATACTTTAACACAAAAATAATAATTGATATCAAAAATAATTTTAATGAAAATATTATTTAATATAATTATGTTTTTATATCGAATTCTTTGTTCAAAATTCCTGAGAATTTGGATCAAAATTAAATGAAATTCATATTTGAATAACCTTGCTTGTTTTGAAAAATAATTTGACACTTGGTTTTATTTGAATATCTTCTTTATTTATCAAAAGTTTTTAACAAAAATATGCTTTCAATCAATTGACGAATTCATAACAATCACTGAAGATATCAATTAATAAATAAATTGAAAAACAAAAGAAAAGACATTATTTCAGAAAAATCGATATCCAGTTAACATTTATAGCCATAAATCGCTGATTTGCTATCACTGTAAGGGTCAGAGTCGAGACCGGAGTCGTATTGAATGCTATTATTATTGTTATTATTCTGTTTGGCAGTTGTCGTCCGTTTTGGCCACAAATTCAAAATTGAATATTCACTGAACGACTTCTTCAATGAGAATGAACTCGGGGGTGGACTCGGGGGCGGAGTAAGTCTTTTGCCGATTGAGTACTTATTTTCTGTAAAACAAAGCATTTAATTGAATGAATAAAAAAAGCGAATAAAACATTTCCAAATTCAAACCCATTTAAGTGTAAATTTAAATTGATTTAACACTTTTGGGTTTTAACATATTATTTGATTAGTTAAATGGTATTAACCTTGTTCAATTAGTGTCTGGTTAAATCAATTCTTTGTTTAGTGCATTCAATGTGTTAGTGATTACAGAATGAAATTATTTTTACCGATATTTCCAATTTTAACCCTAACTTCTTCTAACTCTTCCCTTAATTTTTTAATTTTTTCGTCCCGTTCCACATCCCGGGGCGGCAGAAGGGGAAGTAGTGGCCCATATAATGCTCGCCATCGTCTTAGTGTAAGTTTATTGGCACTGCAATTGTGGTGATCCACATGTGTTTTGCTGGTCCGCGGCTTATGAAACTCCAGACAGTCGGCTATCGGTTCGATTAGAGCCCGGGAGTGGAGGTTTGCCGGCGCTATCAGTTTAGATTTGAGCAGATCTAATGCCACGATATTCACGATCATTATCCAAATTGGGAGCTCCATTATGTTGCGGCAGTCCCTCACAAACGCCACCACAGATATGCACTGCGACTCCAAAACTTTTCTATCCGGGTACAAGTTTTTCAGCTCCGTCTGAATATTATCGACAAACTTATCCATGTCAAACAGTTTGACACTTTTGTCAATCATGAGTTGTCCGTTGTTTTTGACCAAATCGTCGGAAACACAGTTAACCCTCTGTCCGACCGATTGCCAGACTTTGACGAAAACGTTTTCTTTTCCGAGTCGTTTGATTAAAATATTTCCTAATTTTTATCGATTGAAAAGAGATTTTAGTTTTTCTATTCATTTGCTCTTAAAAACTACAATCAATTATTTTTTTTGGTAATTAATTAAATTTTTTCTTCGCTCAGACATTGAATTTGTTTAAACTTTTAAAGCCTTTCATTCAGTCATTCGTTTGTTTCAAATGGTTATAAATATTGAGACAAAAACAATGTATACAAAAGTTGAGATTAAAAATAAAATTTACTATTATTTTGAGTTTGATTTTTGATCTGATATTAATTAATCTTGTTTATAACTGACACACAGTTACGTAACTGAACTTAATTCATTGAAGAAACGCCAAATAACCAAGCTATTTAATCAACATTTGATAGACAACAAATAGGCTCTGAATTTATTGTTACAAAAAAACAAGAATTTTATTACAAAACTCAATGAATACGTTTCGCAAGTTTTTAATTTAAACCAATATATATGAGCAGTCAATACACGGGTGATAGTGATCTATGCACTGAAATCCTGATAATTATATTAAATTAACTTTAATTTCGTTGAAGAAATCAAACAACTATTTAAGAAAAATAAATTATAAATTATAATTATATATATTTAAGCAAATTGTTAGCGAAAGTTAACTAAATGTTGACTTAAATGCTGTGCTTTTTATTGCCATCAGATATCAAATGCATGAAAAATGTTTTTTTTTGTGAATTCATTTGACACAGAATAAGAAAATAGTTTTACACCGAACCTAAAATCCTGATTAATATCAAAAATGAAGACAACGCTTATCCTACTTAACCACAAAAACAGAAGAATTAATGGTTTACTCCCTTTGAATACCTGAGCTTAGGGCTGAGCTGAGTCTGAGATCTGTGTTTATTTGCGCCAAACAAATGACTGAATCGGAGAATAGTTTGCATTTCTTTTTTGCAGTCAATTTATTTTCACAAAAGCCTTATCTCAACCGTTGTTTCAAAGATAGAAAGTTAATGAAAATTACATTGAATTTCAAATTTTGGTTTTCAGTTCGTAAGAAGAGTTCAAACAACAGATGCTGTGATTTAACCCAAAATTAAAATTCAAGTTTGAAATCCTCTAATAAAACACAATTTTTTTGCTCATTTTGTCGCTTAATTCCAAATATAAAACTGAATTTTAAATTAAACCTAAATATTTAGCACAAGAAATGTAAAGAATTAAAACCTGATAATAAGGGCTATTAACTATTCAAGCAAGAACACTTTACCTCAATTATCTTATTTTTAAATCAGTTTAATGATTATTCAATCTATTTCTGAATGAAATCCAGTGATTCCTTGATTTCTACTATCATTTGATATATGTTTTTCATTTAAATCCTCAAAATAATCGGAATAATTATCAAGGCTCTCGATTTTCATTTATGATAAGCTTATCCTTCAAACCACCAGGACAACATAATAACCATTAATTATTTGATAAATCAACTGAAACTAGACTTCTTCAGGATTTCACCAGAGATTAGATTCAATTTATTCATAAATGAATTCTGAGTGAGTAAACATACCCTCGTCATCTATTTTAATTTTAGCACCCGATCCAATGTGATTCTTGACTTCCTCTATCTTGATGTCCCTCACGGGACAACTGAAGCCATTTAGTCCAATCCGATGGCCATCGAAGCCAATGTATGAGCCATTAATTGTGACCACCGGTGCCCTGACATACGCCTTGGCTATACGCCGGTTCTTTTGGAGGCACACAATTTTAGCCCAGATTTCGTCATCTAATTGATCCCATTTTTCTAATATCTCTTTAATGTGATCCTGGATTCAGACAAAAGTATGAGAAAATAATTTGTTGTATAATTAAAATGTTTTCTTTATTTCACTTTTAGTTTATTCAATACTTTATAAGTGTTTTCAACTCTTTTTAAGACAGGTTTTTGAATCTTTTATATAAAGTTCGCTGACTTTCACAGAAAAGGAGACACTTTGAGTCGTTTCCCATCGTTTTAATTGAAGATATTTTTCTCTCCGACTAAATAAAAAGTCTTTTTAAACGAACTTTAATTTTGAAGTCAAGCCTAACCTTTGTTTTCAATTTTTTGTTTAAGTCAGAGATGAGCAAGCTCCTCGCCCACAGCGGGTGGTTTTTCACAAAATTTTGACCAAAATTCTAGGGAAGGGTATATAGGGGGTGGTATTTCTCCAGTAAAAATGGCCGCTTTCAGGCTAAATTCAGTTATTTTCAGCCTAATTCAGATTAAATCCAGTTTTTCGGCCAAATAACCCAATTTTACCGGAAATTACAGAAAAAAATTGCCGCCTCCTTTCGCTCGGCGGCTCTTGGGAGGGGGGGTATTCCCAAAAATTTTCTCTGACAAGGGGATACGAGCTATACCCCCTTGCTCATCTCTGGATTAGAGTAATTGTTAAAAAAGTTAATAGTTAATAATGGTTAATATCCTGTATTATGAATAATACCCGAATAATTCCAACCGATTTCCTCGCCTTCTAATTGTTGGTCCAAAAAGTCTTCTAATGGTTTGAAGTATTCGAGTAATGGCTCTACACTCAAGTGTTTATCTCCTGTCAGTTGTTCCAAAAGTTTGGGCCATTCTTCGGAAGAGCCCTTCTCTAACATTTGCCTTAACATAAAATTAATGATGAGCTAAACACCATGGTAAGATTGTATATGCAATTATGCCTCAATTTATTTCCGGCTCTTTTGTTGCCATCGATGTCGCACTCATAGAGTGGAACATCTTTTTGTGTCGAACCACAAAGTGCTCGATGCAATTGAAACTGAAGAATATTAGACACGAAATACCTGTCAAACGATAAATTTATTCTCTAAAGAGTTGAATAGTTTTCCAATATTTTCAAAGCTTAACCACTCTTTCATTTTCTGGTATTTTTGTGGATATTTTTAGAAAGTTTTGGATAATTGTATTGTCGATCAATACCTCATGTATTCACCACTATTTGCGATATGATATTTGGCTCCGGGATCAAAGTCTTTTTCACTTCTCTTCACTGGTGGGGATATGCCCTGATATTGACCTCTGAGGTACCACCAGTGTCGGTTCATATTTGCAGAGGACACCTTCCCGGAGAAGATATCTGAGCGCCACTTATCGATGATATACGCGAAGGGAAGCAAAACGAGTCGATCCAAAGCCAGTCTCATCTGAAACTTCAAATTGATTTTATTCATATCAATCGAATCATTTAACTCCAAGAGTCCTATTCTGTGCAAATGTTTGGGAGTGGATATTGAGAGCGACAACAGATCTCCGACGGCTTCATGAAAACCTGGCCAAAATTTTAATTCATTTCTGAATTATGGAAAGTGTGCTTTTGTTGCGACAGCTGACTGACCCGGATTAGCGCCTTCGCGAAAAGGCATCGGTTGCTCCTTGTATTGCATGTAATACAGAATGTGACCCATTTCGTGGTGAGCTTTTACCAGGCCTTCCATATTCACTTGAGTGCACTGTTTTATTCTGTGCGACACGAATAGGTTGCCATCAAATAATAGTTTAAAGAGAATGAAAAGCAGACCTGAAGTCGTCACCAGTGAAGAAATCCCAGGCAGACGCGTGACTCAAGAATAAGTTTACCACAATTATAGACATGTTTTTTAGAGATTTCTTTTGTTTGTTTATTGTTCGCAAAGCAAATACTGTTTAAACTTTTCCGGTCAAAAAACACTTGAAATTTATATCATTCGACTTCTTAGTGGAAAGTTCTTAAAATATCTTTTCTTTGTTAAACTAAATTGTTTGCTCGTTTAAAACTTGCCCTTAAGGCTAATTAACACTCATTTTGTTAGAAATATTTCACTATATTTAGTAGAAATCATTTAATGAATTTTATGCGAAAAATGTTAATTATTTTCGCTTTTCTAATAGGGTTTTGTCAAATAAATTCCTAAATATTTATAAATGAGTGCCTTTTTGTGAATGAAAACCTTATTTATCTAAAATCTAAACCATTTAAGTCATACTTAATTATTTAATTAATCAAGCCCAAATTGAACAAGGAGAGCTTAGCCTCTGAAACGCCTCAAACAGTTTAAAAATATTCAATTAAGAAAAGAATTAGCAAAATGTTAATCAATTCATAATGTATTTGAAATGTAATGCAAATGCAATGAAATACCAAACAATATTTCGGCCGTCTTTAGGCTTTTCGAGTATAGACTTTTGCCAAAACTTGTCAGTCATTTGATCGAAACCCAAGTCTATTAAGAATTTTTCTGCCAATTCAAACATTTTTCGTGGGGTATACTTCTGTTGAATATTTGAATTTTTTTATTCTAGGAAATGGAAAGCAAAACATTTGCTTTACTTTGTCTTTGAGAGCTTGTGTCACATCAATTGTTTGGATTTGAGGATAAGGATCGACGCCTTTCACCGATTTCAAGACATGAGTCCATTGTTGAGCCCACATATTGCCCAAGAGATGTGCGGCAATAGTCCTGTCTTTTGGCAGTTTTGCCGGTAATGCTTCGTTTAGTTTGATTCTAACGAATGCGTGAAGTTTTTCATAGAATGGCACCAATTGTTTCAATAAATTCTCCATTTCTTGCCTAATGTCAGGCGTTTCCCATTGAAAGAGCCACAAATCCAAAAGGCTTTCGAACTCTTTTGTCAAAAAAATTAATTTAAATTAAAGGGCTTTTAAGTGAAATTGAAAAAAAACGCAAATACTTTGATTTGGTAGTTTAGTGAGTTGTGCTGCTTTATTGCCCAGAGTGTAGTAATCTATAAATTTATCTCTCATTCGTTTTCCAGAAGCGTCTCTCCATTTGACCCAAACTTCTAAAAGTTGAGAGTAATTGTCAGAAGTGGCCATTATTTCAGTCAAATCTAAAGTGAAATTCAAACGTAAAGGTAAAAGAGGACAGTAATTAGTTATGCTTACCAGGATCCAGTTGTAAAAAGCATTTGCCTGCGATGCATACCTGAGCTGTGCTGAAAATCGTTTGCATTTCATTCAAAAGCCGAGTGAACTGTATTTTATTCACAATTAATTCTCAATTAGTTTAATCATCGCTATGTCTTCATTATTGTTAAATACATTAAGTCCGTCCTCTCCTTCCAGAACTGCAGTACCGATAAATGCGATTTTTCTCAGCTGTCTGTGAGAATAGTAATCTAAAAGTGTCCAGTTCAATCCTCTCGCTTTAACTGATTCACGTCTTTGGAAGTCATTGAAATTTTGGGTCGATTTCAGCTGTAAATCATTTTCGATAATCAAATGAGTTTTGGATTCATTTGCATTCATTAGTTTTGAGTCCACTAATGCTAATTGACTTAGATTTAGACCTAGATTTAGAAATTCCCTGATGACCGGACCTCGATTACATTACATTACAAACCCAATGAATTACATATTTTGTTTCTAATCATTTGGGATAAGTTTGAAAAATAATTAAAAGTTTAGATAAAATTAATTTATAAATTTTCCACTCTAAATGATCTAGCTCTTATCAAAAGGGAATAAAAGAAAACCAAGTGATAGAAAAATGATTATTAATAAATTAGCATTTGTCAGATCTTATAGTATTATTGGTGGGAATCTTCGATTAAAAGGTGCATGGGAATTTTGGTTTTATTGTTCAAATATAAGTTTTATGCGACACATCCAAGGAGTGGGTCAAACATTTAATCATTAAAGGGCTAAATGTTGAAAAAGTAAAAACCAACAAATGCTTTACCAAACTCTGAACATTATCTTGTTTTTTGGAAAAAGCATAGTATAGGTCAACATTTTCTACTCAAAGATGTGGGAAATTCCCGGACCTAATCATCCCAAAGATGAAAGACCTTGGCCCTCTCATATATGATAGCGCCTAAATTGAAGGCAATTAATAAGTATTATAAGAAGTTATGTGAGAAGAAAACTTATATTTCATAAATTATAATTAAAAGCACAGAGTTTTTGATAAATATTGAAAGACTGAAAGGATTAAAGTTTTACGATTTGATGTCTATTCTGTTGCGTTATATTCGTTGCATAATTCCATTCACTGACAACAGTATTATAGCATTGATGTGAAGCCTCTCTATTGTGTTGACGAAGAAACTGAAAAAATGATTAAATAAGTAGAAACGAGACCAACAAAAGCCATACAATTCATTATTTATTGTTTGAATTCAATAGTTTCAGTTCAATGACTAAATATAATATTATTTTTTTATATCTGACTTAAAAATTTCTATTCGTTAAAAAAGTTTTCAAATTCTTTTTTATCTAAATTTCTTCAAATTATCGTTTAAATGAATAACGAAAATAATTCTGTTTTTGTCTGTATTTATAAAAATAAATAAATTTAGACATAAAACCAATCAGTCTTAACATTAAATGAAATTCTGGGCAAAAAATAAAAACATAAAATAGATTTGCGTTGAGTTTTAAAATCGATTCTCACATTTAAGGCCTCAATTTCGTCGTCAGTTTTTGCGGTCATATATTGGTTGACATATTTCTCATCCAAAGTCGGAGTTATTTCGTCTATTAGTTTAGAAATTTAAAAGTTAGTCCAATATGTTTGAGATTTGGGACATATTTCTCAAAATATCTCAATTTTTCCAATCATTGAAAATAATTTCAGTTAATGTTTGAATAATTAGAGAGGAATCTAATAACTAAATCCATGGGAAGATATTATCTTTATATTTGTTTGCATTTAGGTTTTGGTGAGGCATAATTGGGTAAGGTCAAGTGCACCGCCTGCCAGTAGCTCTACAATTGAATCGAATAAACCTCAGGTAACTGTTGTTCCCAACAATAGTATTATGGATGCCTACATTCCCTATGAATTTTGCCAAGAACACACTATTTTACCAATAATTCAGGCTTAGAGTCATTCTTTATAAAAATACAAATTCAGTTCTCTTAAAAATAGTGGGAAAATAAGAAGAAATAAGTCATTAAAATAATTAAATAATTCTGGAGAAAAAAATTGTTTTTATTCAATAAAATATATCTTTATTTTATGTTAATTAACACCGAGGAACAGGTTTTCCAAGATTATTCTATTATTTGGGTATTCCATCATTCTTTGAATTTCAATATTTGGCGACAATAGAGTCTAATCCAATTTGATTGTAATTTCTGGCATTGAATTCCATGAAATCAATTGTCATATAATTGAATCAAAAAACTCTTTGAATCGATGAATGAAAAGCAAATGAATATTCCCTAAGATTTGGCCCAAAGGCTGTCATAAGTGAAGCGAAATATTTTGGTTCTGCTTTGAATGGAGTGGTGTCTGAACAACAATAGAGCGACAATTCCTGCAATAAATGAAAGTTTATTTACAGGAAATGACAGCAATTGTCAGTCAATTGACAATTGTATTCATAGACACAATTGTGATGGAAATGAAATGTTGAAACAAAGCTGTCCTCTCTTCACATGTCTTGTCCAAAATGAACTCTCTATTGGGAACCACTTTTCGGGGTTTAAGCTAAAGCCAAAGTTTATTCATTAGATGTGACTCTGAGTAAGAAAGTTAAGACATATCTCTTACGTAATTATAATAATTATTGGATGAAATCAAAAACTAAAGCAATGTTTAGTGCAATGAAAATAGAGTTTTCTCACATTTAAGCTTTAGTTACACTTTATTATTAAATTGAAGTTTTATTTTTCTAACTCAAAGTTAACTCATTTTGTGAGCCCAGAGTAAAGGAACATCTGTTTAGGCATCTGTTGGGCACAGCATTGTTATGGACTAATAGTGTGAGAAATCTTGAGTTAGTCTAAGACAGACATATTCTGGGCTAAGAGAGACTGCATTATATGGTGGGGAGCGCCAGAAGCCAGAATAGAGGCTTTGATGCGGAACCCCACCATAGCTTTCCCATACATGCTATTATACAATATAAAACATAATACCAATACCTGTCCTCTCTTGTGCTCTAAAATTTCATTTTGTGAATACTGTCTGAAAAGTGGAGATAAATAGAAGTTTGAATGAAAGGCATAAATAACGAAAAACTGCTTATCGAAAATTAAATATAACCGCCCGGAGCCGAACACAGCATAATAGATATAAATATTAAAATAAGTTATGGCTATGCATTTGCTCTTCACTATACTCTTTAGTGGTTCGGTTGGTTAGGAAGTGCTTTAAATGTTGAAAGAATATAAATAAGTGAAGACAATGAGTGGCAAACTTTGGATCACTTGAGTGAACGGTAGAGTACAGGCAGACAACCAGTGCTAACACAAGTCAGTGACCATTAATTAAAAGTGACGGCCAATCCTTGCACTGGTGTCCACTGAGTGAAACTCGGAAGCGATGCCTCAATTAAGTGAATGTGGGTGGAGAGGACTCAGCACTGGTAGCACAACCGTAAACAAAAGATTAAGACTAATGATATTCTTTGACTGATATACAAATCATATAAATTTGTTTGTTTTGCGAATAACTCTAAACTTCATTCATAGTGTTTGCAAAACAGATATTCAAACATTTTCTCTGCAATGGATTTTTAAGATTAGGTCATCTTATATCTGATGAATCAAACTTTTATCACAATATATGCATTGTCTTCAAAATGATAGAGTAATTCAGTTTTATTTTGAACTAAATTTTCCTCAAATAAATACAAATGAAATTGAAATTCGCAAAATTGAGTGAATTTTGAGTAAAATTTAGTATTTATGCAACAAAATCAAGTGATTACGCTCTATGAACTCGCAAACTATTTGACACAAATTGCAGGTTTCAATTATATAAATGACCATAATTCAAAATATTACTACAAAAGTTCTTATTTTCATTTTTACCCAGAGTTTGGTTAGAATATTGTAACACGTGGAAATCCCTGCTCCGCCCAGTCCCATGATTGGCCTATATCTGAGCCAATCCATTACCTAACTTTTCCCTATATAAGACTCTGTAATGCTAAATTCGAGAGCTTTTTCCGAAATTCTTTAAAACTGTAAACTTCTTGTAGTATTTTGAATAAAGTTCTGATTATGTCTATGTGTTGTGAGTAGTTAGTGGCCATACGGGCCGAATAAGTGCTGCAATATAAAATCAATCAAATCAAAAGTCTTTTGACTTTCAAACGATTCAATTGTGATGTCATTCATATAAGAAAAGTATAATAACTTTATTGTTATAATTAGATGAACTGATTTTCGCATATATTCTCTGTTTGTATATATATTGGGAGCGATTCCATCGGAAATTCGATTTGTTGGACACTTAGGGACGTCCTTTGTTTTCACTTTGCAGAGAGTCGTGAGTGACGGGCGGTTCTAAATAATGGTCTGTTGTGAGCGCTGTAACATATTCTGTATGCCGTATACCTGGGATTGTATTGAAACTGGTATCCTAGCAGAACAACTCAACACAAGCTGTAGGCTCGGCCTCAGTGAGTTCTCCTTACCTGAACGGATGCCTGAATAGAGGAATAAATTGGTATTCCCCTCAGTATACACTCTGCACAGTGAACAGTGAACTCAAAAGCCTCCAAATCTAAGTGCGATTTCCAAAAGTTCTCACAACAAATGCAATGCATTGAAGCCATAGAACCGACTCTTCTGGGAATCAAATCGCTTTCTAATGCGATAAAAATGTTTTTCTCATTCATTAAATAATTTATTAAATCAGAAGAATGTGTTCAACAAATTTAATTCTAATTTATTTAATACTTTGGGTGAAAATAATATTAGTTTTAAGTACAAATCAAGACAACCTGTGCTTTCTATCACACGGAGGATCATCCGAGACATTTACAGTCAACGAAGGTTTACCCGTCAATAGCGTAATCGGAAGCATAAAAGTAAGTCTAATATTTAGGCCTTAAGTCTAAGTCAGTCCAACATTTAGGCCAATATTTAGTGCAAAACTCATCGCATTTGAAATATCCGAAAACGCTTTTGAAAAATGGTTTAATAGATATTACAAATCAATCATTGAATGCAATTATTTTGAACGCTTCAGATATTGAGTGCAACTATTCAGGAGTTGATCTATTGTTCAGTGAAATCAGGTCCTAATGATGTGCTTTAATTATTACTTCCAGTGTTTGTCTTATAGTAATAATAAAAAGCGTTGTTTTCCTTAAGGAACGCCGATTATAGCGATTATATGCTGAGTTCACCACTCATTTCGTAAGACAAGAAAACTGTGCAAAACTCCAAACGAGAAAACAATTTTCATTAAATTATTAGCCTTTAGTTCGCCGTAAATATTATTAAAATATTTTTATATGAAAAGCTTTTTTAAAATGATTTTCACCTTATTTTTTCGTATATTTTTCATATGTTTGGAAAAATTAATGATTTTAATTGTTTAAAAGAGAATATAAAAAAAGGTGAATGAATGCAAATGGTATGAAAAGCCAGAAATTCAGTAGCTTTTCATATGTGAAGCAATAAATAAAAGGCTCGATAAGTGGTTATCGCAGAGCATCTAATATTTGAGTTCAATTATATAGTTTAGAGCCTCTAATGCTGTTTGTTATCTGTAGTCCCAAATGTAATATCAAATATTTTGGTGCCCTTATTATTGGTGAGAAGAAGAAAATCTCATCGTTTACCTGATATTCTCAATACAAAGTACTTTAGAGTCACGAATTCGTTACATTGAATTGATCCTAGATAAACTTTTTTCACTCCACTCTTTGGAAGCGTTTCATATCTCATCACTACTTGTGATACAATCAAATGTAGTTAAATATAGAAGAAAATCGGTCTCATTATTAATGAGTTTTTCATAACATTTTAAACAATTTAAAAAAAAAATTATAAATGGATATAAATAGAGTTAATAGAGTTGTCATAATTTATGCAAAATTTTAAATTCAATTAGAGATAAACTGCCGATGAATTGGCGATAATCTCATGTCTGAGTAGTTTTCCAATTGATTGACACTGAAGTCTATTATCTGTTTGGATGCGAACCTGACATTCAAATCAGATTCAAATCACTTAGAATTCACGCATAACTTGTTTTGTTGACAAAATAGTTTAACTTTTTCACAAAGAAGTCTTAAAGAAGTCCTAATAACACACAAACTGTGGAAACGAGGGATCGCTTTACTAATCGTTTGATTAAAAACCAGTTATTTTTGAATTATTAGTATTACTGATAATTATTGATATTTATAGCAATAATTAAAAATTCATTTCCAAATAGAGCCTAAAATTAATGTATAACTCGTTGTCAGGTTATCGGCAATGCGTCGCTTAATGGAGACATTGAATTATCGCTCGCTTCAGACCAGTCTTCCAGTCGATGGCCCACCAGTTCCGACATTCCCATTAAGATCGTTGAGGGCACCAAAGATCTTATTCTTATTAAAAAGTTAGACAAAGAGGGTGTGGAAGGGGAACAGAGTGTCATTATTGGAGTGAAGTGTAAGAAAAGACACTCAAAAGATCAGTCGATTATTATTCCGATTCGTATTCTAATTACTGACGCAAACGATAATAGACCGGAATGGATAGGTCTGCCATATGTTGTAAACATCAGTGAAGTTACTGTAGTCGGAAGTGTAGTCATGCAGAACATCAGAGCCGTCGACGCCGACCAATTGGGGCCGTTCTCCACAGTCGAGTACTACGTAGAGTCGGGCCCTTTCTCTCATTTGTTGCGCTTTTCGAGTCAACTCGAGGGAACTCTAGTGCTGAGCGCACCTGTAGATTACGAGACACTGCCTAAATTTTGGGTTACAATAAGGGCTCAGGACAGAGGAAATCCTCCACTGAGTGCCACCACTACTGTAACCGTCAATATCCTGGATTCAGACGATCAGAATCCACGCTTTGTTGACGACAAATATACGGCAACATTACCCGATCATCAGCGCGCTGGCGAACAATTAGTAATATCACCCCGTCCCATCAAAGCTGAAGATCCGGATAAAGGGATTCGGTCGCCAATCATCTACTCTTTCAATTCGGAATCAAAAGAAAATTCCTTTTTTATAATCGACTCTAAGTTTGGAGACGTGACTCTCAAAAAGCCTTTAAGCCCTTCAATGACTCTTCCCTTGACATTAGTGGTTAGGGCGACACAAGTCGATAATCGAGACCGGTATGCTCTGACCACTCTTACTATTCTCAACAGACGGGCCCTCGTATTGCCTGATATAAGATTCGTTCAGTCAAACTACAGCACATCCCTATTGGAAAGCATACCTCCGGGACAAGTAGTGCTTACAGTGCATACCTCCCGATCCTTACAACTGAATGGCGACAAAATATCTATGAGTGGAATAGAGTTTCAAATTCTAGACGACGACGAACAGCACTTTGGAGTCAGAAATACCGGAGAAATCATTTTAATTAAATCATTAGACTATGAGAAACACAAAACCTATACATTCAGAGTAATGGTATCGGACGGCCATCAGAGCGATGTGACCAGAATTACAATAACTGTAATCAATGTCAATGAACACGACCCCACACTCACACAGAATAATTACGTATTCCATGTCTCAGAATCGAGGCTCAGGAATAACTCAATAATAGGAGAGATTCACGCATCGGATGCCGACGACGGAGATGTGGTTCACTTGTCATTGAAGGGCCCGCACGCAGGCATGTTCTCCATTTCCAACGAGGGTCGACTTAGAGTCAGAAATCTGAAGACACTCAACACAACTGAATGCCATTTGATAATTGTGGCCACAGATAGTGGTACTCCTCCTCGTAGTGCCAGTGCTTCTGTTTTGATTCATTTTTCGCCACAAATTCTGAAGAATTTTGGGCGAAATATAGACTTTGATCAGACACTACCGGCAGTGGACGTCAATATGTTGAGTCAGTCCGGTTTCTTCAACCCGACGAGCTCTTCGGCCATTATTCTGGTCATAGTTTTGGGGGTTCTTTTGGGCACTTTATTTATTATAATAATTGCTCTGACATTACATGTGCTGAAACACCGCAAATATGTTTCATCAAACCCTTCATCTCATTCTTCATACACTTCTTCAGTCAA
Organism: Punctoribates punctum; assembly: GCA_034698165.1. Taxonomy (NCBI): domain Eukaryota; kingdom Metazoa; phylum Arthropoda; class Arachnida; order Sarcoptiformes; family Punctoribatidae; genus Punctoribates; species Punctoribates punctum. Next base: position 909 of record JAQGBD010000668.1, on the reverse strand, counting down.
TCACAACATCGGTTCTCTTCAGAGCTCTAATTCTCGACGCAATATATCTTCGTTGACATCATTAAAGAACAACAAAATCAGTGCAATGCCTGAAACCATAATTAATACCAGTGTTGGCTCTTTGAGCTCAAGGGGTGTTGAAAATCCCATTTTCAATATGCCTGTGAATAGGACTTCAATCACTCGAATAGATCCGGACTCAGCCGTTGTCAGCGATGCCTCTTCTAATGAGACCGTCGTTTCTTCAAATGAAAGAACTGATTTAATCAGGAATATACCAAGTTCCTTGGGCTCAAATAGCCCGCCTCCACCGCCCAACATCACCGGCACTGCTTCCAGAATAAGTGTAATCAAATGGCCTCAGGGCTCAATCCCGAGGAGAGTGAAAAAGTTGACCTGGGAGGACGAGAGACGCCACAATTATGATCACCACTACTCGTCCTCCATTGCCATCAGAGCCGACTCTTCGTCCAATAATAACAATAGTGTTCATGACTTCAATGAGAGTGCAGTTCAACGACAAACAGAATTGGATCCCGACGTCAGTGTTATCCCTATGAGGCGGACACTCCACAGCTCTGCCTCTGGTTTGCCTGATCTGACAGTTTATTTCTAAACTGATTGTGATATTAAATACTTATATCCGATTATATACTTTGCGAAACAATAATGTTTTTCTCAAAATTTATTACTTAAGGCCTTCAAAGCTATTGAAAGAATGAAAACCAATTATTATCAGTCAAACCATTTTTGAAAACTTCTATAAAAATCTTCAATTATTCAATAGATTAAGAAATTTATGACTTTTTACAGAAAGTATTGAATTAAAGAAATGATGGTTCAGTTAATTCCCGAGCTTTAGAAATAGTTATTTTAAAGAAGGTTTTCTTAAAAAAGACTTCAACACTG
>JAQGBD010000667.1:0-25663 GCA_034698165.1 Punctoribates punctum | reverse complement strand
TTATAGTCTCTCTGGTCGTAGATATTCTTCTCTTCGTAGCGATTGAATGGCATTTGCCAGAAGAGGCCCTTCCCCTGGAAGTAAGTGTCTTTACCCAAAGTGAATATTGAGAGGTATTGTCGACTACAGAACTGCCAGAGTTGAAAAGTCAGTTCCACAGCCCTGGGAGCTGGTAATTCGGGCATAAATGGCTCAGGCGGAGCACATCCAACTAGTTTGGCCAGGGTTAATTCCTTGAGAGACAAATATCATGAGTTAATAACTCTTTGAAATCTCAGAATACATACCATGTTTATTATCTTGGGTCCGATGTCGGAGTCGTTTACCTGAAGCCAAAGAAGGGGAGAATCCAAATGACAGCCGTCTTCGCAAAGTAAGTATTGAAAGTAATTCGTGAACCGAAACATAATGTCATAGCGTTTGTCTGCGATTTCACTCCATTCGGGAGACTCCGTATTATTGGGTCCGTGAAAGTAAGCGATCGAAGTCTTGTTCGCATTCTCTTTGGACCAAATCAGAGAAATATTACTGAAGTCGAGGGTATTTGCGAACAAATCGGACCAATTCACTACTGAGACGATCTTTTGCTGATTTTCGGTTACATTTCGATTAAAGGGAGTTTCACTCATACAAGACTGGAAGACACGCTCTTTGAGCTGTCGGTCTCTTATGTAATACAATTGTCCGTCAGTTGAGTTATAGACATAAGCGATTGTCCCCCCATTGGACGTCCCGTTAATACCTATTGAAGTAAAAGACAATCAATCATTTATTTCACTCAAATGATTACTGACTTCCGTGAAGACAAACGAAGTCTTTGTTGCCATTGCCGGTAATCTCCTTCATTTCATGGCATCCGATAGTAATCTCCGATTCAGGTGACCCCATGGGCCCGATGGCTAGCATCGCTTCATAACACTCTGGCCAATCACTCTGAAGGAATGGAGCGGTGTAACCATATAGGCGTTGCTTCTCATCTGTTTATAGATATTAGATAACATTTAACATAAATATGTGTCTCAATTAATCGATGGTTTCAATGCATACCAATCCCATCAACGTTTGTAAGGATTCCGTTTATATATCTGGGATCGGGTAAGAAACGGCCGTCGAAATAGTTGTACCTGTGCAGTTGGGACGAAACAGATTTCTCAGAAATACTCGATTCTGTGTCCGAAACTCTCCAGAATTCTGAATGATTTAAGAAGTCGTGAGTCACTTGAATAATCACATCACTCTTCATATTGAAAACGCTCAGAATAATGGGATTCCCCTGACGTAACCAAAAGCACATATCCTTTTCGCCGTCGGAATAACTTATTAAAGTAATCGCTGAAAACGCGACCCAAAGAATAAGATTTCTTCTCTTCATTTGACAATACATTGGAATTAATTTCAATACGAAGTCCGAAATAATTTGAAGGATAAGAATATTTGTTTGAAAAAATGTTTGATCGCGCGATTCCTTCATTATTTTTCAATGTTTTCAATGAATTCTAACATATTTGCTATAATTTTTACTAAAATATCGATTTAAAGAAATGATTTGAGACTTGAAAGTGAAGTCTAATTGAATTATTGTTCAAAAGTTAGACAAATCTCGATATTAACCAAATCTAAAATAGTTTGATGTCTTTGAGGCAATACATGTGAGCATCGCATCAATTAGTGTAAACTTTATTCAAATTAAGATAAATAAAAACATTAATTAAATGAAATTAAAAATTTTCAGTCGATGGCAATCAATCGGTCCCTCATGTCCTTAGTCTCAACGGCATCAGGTATTATAGGAAAATAACCCTGTTGGGAAATCCCGCAATTGTTGACCTTCGAGCGCGCAATTTTGATATACCCGCCTTCACCCCATTTGGGGCCCCAACTGAACAGCAAAACCAAAGAATATTAATATTTTGAGCAAAACATGTATTGAGAGTCTTTGAGACCTGTTTCTGACAATAAAGTATTCTTTGGCGTAACCGACGGCAACCACCGCGTGATTCACTTTCTTTGCCTCACACTTCTCATCGTCGAAAACACCGGACCTTTTATTTTAAGAGATTTTAATTATTCTGGAATTGAATATAAAAATAGTTAACTTATAAGCGGCCATATCTTTGGTCACGTGTATAGCGATGGTAACGGGTCCGTAGTTATATATGGCAGTGGCCAAGTCTTCATCATGGCCAGTTTTAAGTCTTCTGCCTTCCTTAACACTAACGTCAACCTTCTTTGCGGAGACGTAGGCACATACCTCTTTCTGAAATTATATTTAAAAGAACAAGGAACTTCTCTGGAAAACTCGAGTATTAACCTGTCCTTTATAAGGATAATCAGTGACAGCCATCACACCTTTATTCGCGGCCACGTATTTGAAAGCCTGTTGAGGCATACCTTTGCAAAAAAGGGTCAATTATTTAAATTGAATGCTATAAAAAGAGAAGAGACGAACCGCCCTCACAACCAATAGTTCCGTAATCTTCAGAGCAGTCGATCAGATTCTGTTCACTAACAGTGATCTTCTTATTCGGGTCGAACTTTCCCTCAGCTATTTGTCTCTTCATATTATGACCTGTTTTTGTACGAAATTAACTCAGAATTGATTTAACAAAAAGAAATTACTTTCGAGAACAGTTGCCGCCGCAAAACTCCAACACGAGCCACATTTGCCCTGAGCAATTTAAATAAAACAAATGAGAACAAATGGAACATGTTGGATTGACTAACTTGATTTCTTGGAATAGTCATAACCCCATATTTCCTCCAATCCCACTCATCGGGCATACCTTCAACTTTTGGAATCGGTTGTGAGGCTATAAGCAAATGAAATAAGAGATAAATCTAGCAAGTTGATCATCCTTTGGACATACCTTTGACCACTTTATCTCCAGCGTCTTGTTTAAAACCAAGTTTCATTTTGATTATTTCTGAGAACGACTAGAATCGGGTCAACAAGTTATTTATTTTATCAATCTTTTAATGAATGTTTACCATATCGGAGAGTTCATTAATACCCTGTTGATATTTGGTCTTCACATTCCTATTGTGCTGTTTTATAGCCTCAACAGACTTCTTGATAAACCCCATCCTCTGTTGGGCCTCTTCTTTGGTCTTATATTTCTTATTAAAATAATTCTAATAAAAGCAAAATCTGATAAAATTGAGGACAAATCATATTTTGGGTGAAATACTTGATATGACTGATAGAAAGGCATAAATTGAGTTATGTTCCGGACATTAAGTTTTGTCAAATCAACACTCATTATATCGTCGATGAATTCTGAAGAAAACATTTGTGAGTCTGAGGAATGGCAACAGAATGAGGTATACTTTTAGCCTTAGCTTTCACATTTTTCCGAAATTTCAAATACTTTTCTTTAAATGATTTTTTTGTTGTCGGCGCCTCCTTTAACAACTTGTTGTCTTCACCGTTGGCTTCTGTGGTGGCCTCAGATTTTGAAGACTCCTCAGTTGTCTCCTCTGATTCTTCGGACTCTTCCTGAGCATTGACTTTATAGATGATCACAGAAGACAACAAAAATAGTAAAAGAAATGAAGACTTCATATCTTCGAACCATATGTTTAATCATTCGTTAATTTAAAATATGATAAACACAGGATTGGCCTCAAATCGGGTTTACTATCAGTCAATTCAATTCAATTCAATAGCAATACATTAAATTTAGGCAATTATTTAAATATTATTTATATTAAGTGAAATCAAAACCAATATAATTAAACAATAATTATAGGTTTATAACGAATTCAATGTGGAGACCTTGCTCATCATTCAACTTAATTAAAATATCTGGAATTTGCTCACAAAACAAAACATTGAAATAATAATATCTTTAAATATTTGAAAATATTTTATTGCATTTGAATTGTCTGTAAATTATAATAATCTTTGGTTTGATATGAGTTCCAAACTAAAGTCTGAAGTTTAGACTCTAAACAAATAAATCAACGAAAAAATTGTTATAATTAGTGCTTAGAATTAATAAATTTAGGCCTCATTTGGCTCGAAATCCAACTCCGAGTCTATTTCTTCCTCTGAATCTATTTCTGAATAATCTTCGTTGTCTTCAGACTCGTCGGTGACAAAGAACTCATCGTCTGAAAAGTCGAATCGTTGGATATTAAGCCACAAATTGTTGGGTTTCTCCAAAGACTCGATGTCTACATCTTTGATAAATTGAATACAATTTTCATCAAAATCTTTGTAATAACATTGGAAACGAAATCCTTTATTCGGGTGCTTTTCTGCCAATTCTATGAACAAATCGATGGTTTTCTGAGTAATGTTGGGCTGACCCAAGAAAGTCAAACTTCTCAAACTTGATGTCGAAGTGAAGAGCTTTTCGATTCCAGAGTCAGTTATTTGAGGAAAGGTTTCTCTTTTGAAGCGATTCTTCGATAACTTCAAAGCTTTTAAATGTTTTAAATTAATAAACGAATTGAGAGTACAATCGGTCAGCTCTTTGCCTGAACTCAAATGAATTGAAATGAGATTCGGTAAAAACAAATCTATGTTTTCGACGAACTTATCAGTCATTTCGGAGAAACAGAGATCCAAATGAGTGAGTCTTTTGCATCCTTCCCAACATCTAATGTCAACGGTTCTCAACTCTTCAATCAATTGATTTCCATTTTGTTCTGTGATTTCTTGTTTCTCCTTATCAGTGATCAGAAATTGAGCCGAAAATCGCTTTAAGTTAGAGAAGTGTCCGAAGGTTTTGAATAAATCCAAAGAAATCAAAGGATAACAACAAAAGTTGAATCCAATTCTAAACGAATCAATTTGTTTGCAATTAATGGCAATCTTTTCCAGACTTTTATTGATTTTTTCAAATTCATAAAACCAGTCGAAAAAATCAAAATTAATTGACTCCAAGACAACCAAATCGGAAATTACATCGAAGTCTTTGCAAACATCTATTCCTTCCTCCAAATGAATGAAAAGAGTCAAAGCCTTCAACTGATTCTTGTATTTGAGAACCACTTGTTTGAGTGAATCAAAGTCTTGACTTTTCCTAATAAATGTCGTAATGTTTTGCAATTTTGGCAGAAATTTGTCATTTTCTTCAACAAATGTCTCAATCGATTCGCAGTGAATTTCAACTAAATTCTGGCAAAAACTTAAAAGAATTTTATCGAAACCCAGTTTATGGCCGCAAAACGAGGACTGAATAATTAGTTTTGTCAGTCTTTGGCCATAGGTTTCACCCAAAGTGATAATACTTTTATCGTTGATTCCGAAATCAGTAAATTTCAATACTTTGAGTTTCGGACAATTATTGTCACAAATGATAGCAACTGTTTTGTTGTCGAGAGAAGAGTTGCATAAATCCATTGTTTCAATGGCTGGGAATGTCTTGAGTATGAAATTCAGTGCAGATGTGTTCGCTTTGAGAAAATAATCCAATTCTTCTTCTTCTGTCTCCTCTTCATCTTCGATATCTTCTTCGAGTGGTGTGTCTGACATTTCTAATGGGGACCAACTATTATACTGATTACCAATTTTGTTATCAATCGTTAAATCCAATTGACTTTCAGCCAAACAAGTCTTCATCCGTTTGTTGAGAGTAATCAAACGAAATTTGTCTTCGAGGGGCAGATAATAGAAAATATCTCGAATCAATTCGTTGTCCATTCTTTCCATTGAATCTTTATCAACCACTTTAAGGACATTTTCTTCTGATTGTCCGATCGATTTAACCTCAGTTTTGATTCTCTTATTCTGATCTGAAAACTCTGATTCAATCGACCGCTTAATTGAAGACATAATTTGATTTAAATATCAAATAAATTTCAGTCAAAATTAAAAATCAATCAAATCCTGAGTGACACATAATAAGAAATTACTGAAAGTGAACTGAAAGTGACCTTGCACTAAACCTAAAACTTATATACAACACGTTCGACAACTTTCCACTCAATTACTTATTTCCAATCAAAACCAATGCAACGATTATTTGCCAAAATATTCCTAAAAATTTTAATCATTGTCTCTCTCTCTCTCTCTCTCTCTCTCTCTCTCTCTCTCTTCTCTTCTCTTCTCTTCTCTTCCCTTCCCATTAGATCAATGATTATATGATTGTATTTAAAAACTTTTCTTTTAATTGGAAACATAAACTTGTGATGAGCTGCTCCTCGACAACTACTTATTGTCAAAATCTAATTATATATAATTCTAATCTATTTAACGATTTGATAATTTCTCTTATATTTGAATAATAAACGAGTTTTGAAAAAATATTGAAAAGTTCTGAAATTTTATCCATAGTTCGCAACAAAATAGAATTTATTTTATGATTAATCAAAATATAAACTTTTGATGAGAAACATCGCAGACATTAATAGAGTCTTTTGGATCGGATCAACGTTTTCTTTGTACTCAATGCTCAAAATAGGCATCTCTTTAGCCGGAATCAGAGTGTCTTCTCTGAGAGATGGTCTCATTTGTCCAATTGTTTTATTATCCATCGAAAAGATATCGAATTCTTGACATTTGAATCTCATTCCAGATTTGATTGACTTTACTCTAAATAATTGATTCTGTTTGTGGTCCTCAACAATAAACTCGACTCTAATGGGTGACCACTTTTGAGAAACAATTCCAATCTGTTTCGAAGGCTGAGCCATAACTTCCATGCGTTGCAGACAACAGGAAGACATACAAGAAGTGAATCTCAAAAGTTTTCGACAGAAGACTATCTCTCGTTTGAAGGCATCTAATAGTTTGAAATCAATTTGTTTACTCTTCCCTATGCTGTGCCGAATAACTATATTAACTCTTTCTTTGGCACAGAATACCAAATCTCCCAAATGGTTTCGCACCAGAAATATCTCTTTATATGTGTCTCCAGACGTCTCTTTACTCGAATATATGTGTTTTGAAACAAACAATTTGTTGGCCGAAACTAAAACCCCTAAACCGAGAGGATATTCGGGACTCGCCATTGAATTCCGATCGATTACAGCCCAGTGTCCGAACCGTGTGCCCCATATTTCCCTTTTTAGGCGATTGCGTTCAATACTGAGGATCACTCGTCCGCTCTTATTATACAAATTGAGGGGAACGGCAATCATTTCTGAGTCGTTGTCTTCGACTAATAGAGCCAACTGTCCCTCAATAATGTTTTGCATTCGAAGAACCACTTCATGACTCAAATTAAGGTTCGTTTGAGTTTCTGAGATTGGGTTTACATTTTTTGGTGAATCAACTTTTACTCCTTCGGCTTTTTTATCGACAACCGGGGATGGGGTGGGTGTTGTCGTTAAACTCATTTTCTTCTTTTAATTATAAAAATTTATTTAAATTCTGTCTTAAATTTGAATTCACTTTAATTTAAAGATTTTTATTATTTAATTTATTCCGTTTTTATCAGATTTAATGGAAAAAACTATTCAACGGTTTTCTCAATTCATTCAAAATTTCAATTTTAATTTCTTCACATTAAATATCGTAAACGAAAGGACAGCCATCAGAGGAAATGTCGGTTACAATGGCATTGAAGAGAATTAAGAGAGAATTCGAAGACATACAGAAGAGTCCGCCCTTTGAACTGAAGGTTGGCCTCAGCGATGAAAAGAGTTACTTTAATTGGGAGGGACTGATGGGGGGCCCCGAAGATAGTCCATACACCGGCGGAATATTCAAGTTTGTGATCAGCTTTCCTCAGGACTATCCTATGAGAGCACCAAAAATCAAGTTTACGACCAAAATATTTCACCCGAATATCAGTGTTGGCGGCGATATATGTGTGGACATACTTAAGGAGAAGTGGTCCTCAGTGTTCACCATTTCCAAAGTAATGCTTTCAATTTCATCGCTTTTGACTGATCCCAATCCAGACTCGGCTCTCAATGGAGAGAGCGCTCGGCTTTACATAAACGACAAAAACAGTTACGAAAGAGTTGTCAAAGAATGGGTCAAAAAGTACGCCAAACCCGAGAACCTGTAGTTTAGTCGGAATTCAAGTTTTGCGAAGAATTAAACTTTTATTCATTCGATAGAAAATTAAATGATTTAATAAAATTAATTTTTGGTTTTATTTTGAAATCTGTTATTCAATTGGATATACATTTAAAATGTTTTTTATTATAAAATTTGAATATTTTGTGGCAATCGATACATCAATTTTAGGTAATCTTCAGAACGATCTGACTTCCATTTGGTTCACGGTTTGAGCCGACGGGTCGGGCATTTGCATCAAAGAAGTGTTTCTTATAGAAAGCCGTTTCCGATATTTTATGACGTCTTTCGACCTCAATTCCAACGACGAAGAATACTCCCGAAAATATGACAATAAATAAGAGATAAAACATTTTTGGTCAACACTCCTAAGTCCTGACTTATGGCCAATACTTGTTTAACAGAACTTCTGTTTTAAATCAATTTAAAAATTGGACCAATTATTCAAACTTTTCATAAAACGTTTATTCATTTGGTTAATCATTGGTTTTTAATTTGACATTGTTGCAATTTTCTATATTCAGCCAATTGTCTCTCTCTCTCTCTCTCTCTCTCTCTCTCTCTCTCTCTCTCTCTCTCTCTCTCTCTCTCTCTCTCGAAAAAACAATTGACAGGGGCGGCTCGAACCCTAGCTGATGAGGCTGAAGGCAAGGGCTGAACCCCTTTCGTTTCCCTTTGGCTAATTTTTGTGTGCCATCAAAATACGATTCATTGGTTCATAAAATTGAATAAATGTTAAAACAGTTGAGTATTTAATGTCAATACTTCGGACTTCAAAACCTGGTTTTTCATAATACACTGTATATATCGAGCAGACTGTCCTCTCTATGAGCACTAATTTTAGTTCAATTCTACAAAAAGTCGAAAAATATTGTTTTCCGGGATATCAACGAAAAGTGAAAAAATTTTGTCGAAATTTTTGTGACTTAAAAGGAAATAACATTTGATTCAAAGTTTATTTTATAGTCAAGTGTTTGAAAATCGCAGAAAATGTTTAAATATTTGCTTATATTTTGCGTTTTGTTATACTTTTGTTTGTCTGAAGAAATAAAAAACGAAACCGATATCAATGAAAGTAACTCTTTTCCCGAAGACGACAAACTCAATGAGAAAACCCTATCGAAGGATGGATTGGAGAATAGGGTTGAAAACAAACCTAATAGAGATGGACAGGAGGGCAGACACAGTGACGACAAACCTCTCCCCGATTCGATCCCTGATTTTGAAGCTCCGAATATGAAGAATGAGAATAATCTCTGCGATTCCAAAGCGAGAGAGGGTTACGAGCGATGCAAAAGCCTATTCAAACAAATAACAAAAGGAGAACAAAATTCTCGAAGAATATGCTGTGCCGTCAAAACATTACAACAATGCGTACTCCCGGTCCTGACTGAGTACTGCCCTTTTGAAGCCATTAATGAAATTGAGAAAGACTTACACGGAATCAATCATATCTGCAGAATAGTTGGCTCTCGATATTGTCCTAAAGTGGAGAACATCCGAATACGAGACTAAATCCAAGAATTGAAAATTCACTTCAAATATACTTTTTTTCCCTTAAAATTCGGTCCTTCTTATGACCAAGTTGCTTTTTGTTATCTTGATATAACAATGTGTGAGGTTTTAAATAGAATAAACGATTTATGAAAATAAAAATCTTTATTTTGTGTTTAAAATGCTTATGTAATCAGTAATCAAGGTAATCTGAATAAAATCATGAATAACAAGTCTAAAAATCTATTACAGACATTGAAAACAAACTTGTTAGCTCAGAATAAGACATTCATTTTTTACCAAGGCAAAGTCCAACACAAATTGGTCGCCGATAACCATGTCTTCGCCAACGTCTGTATCCATGTCTGTGCGGTCGATATCCATATCCGTAGTTAAATCCATAGTTATACGAATAGTGAGGTCGGGGCCGATAATAGTAGTTTCCAACGTTTCCATAGTAAGGTCGGGAATAATAGCCGCCATAGAACTGAGAGCTCACCGAAGAGACCAAAACCAAAGACAAGACAAGAAAAGCCGTAATCTTTGTTCTCAACATTTCTCGACTCAATTAAACACTTTAATAAACTTTGGGCTCAAATGAGAACTTATTTCAAAAAAGTTTTCGCTTCGAGAGAAACAATCATTTGAAAGGCGTTAACACAAATGTCTTTTCCATGGATTCAAAAAACATTTTATAGACAAAAGATTTCTGACAAATGTCCGAAAGAGAATCTGACAAATATTTACTGAATTCCTTTCAATGTCTGAAAATTCTGTTCGGCTTATCAACAATTCATAAAGAAAGTGATGGGAATCCCCACTAAAAAAACTTGACTCGAGGTCAGCGTTAAACCAATTTTTCATAATTTAAATGAATAAATAAAATTAATTCAATGATTGGAATCAATGCATATATTTTATTATTATTATCAAAGTTTTCAAAAGTCATCTGAATTTGGATCAGTCATTAAAATTAATTAAAAAAATTCGTAAAATTAAAAAATAATAATAATTTGTAAAACCAATGAACCGAAGAAAATATGACTTCAATAAAAAGTTGTTAAAAAGTTTGTTTAGTTTTAAAATATGTCAACAAATTTCAAAAATAATAAATCAAAGGAAAGTGAAATCCATAAGACTTTGAAACAATGGATCAATTTTCCAGAAACCGCTTCAAATTAAGGTCAAGTGCTGTTTGATTGCCTTTTAGTGAGAAATACATGAATTGGCAAACAGTCGAAGGAAAGTATAGCTCTTATATCGAACAAAGTTTACCGTATTTTCCAGTTTTATTGGAATGAAGTATAAGGAGGCCTATAATAGGGAGGGTTGAAAAACGGAGGTCTGTTGTTATTGGGTCTTCCATTAGGCCACCCATTGCCATATGATGGCCTGTTTCCATATCCAGGTCTCTGATAACCAGGTCTTTGATAACCAGGTCTTTGATATCCTGGTCGACCATATCCCGGGCGATAATAATCACCTCTTCCCCCTCTTTGACATTCAATGACAGACATTAACAAAACCGAAAACAAAATTGCGATAAAATAGATTTTCATTTTGTAAACTGAGTAGAATGAGCAAAATGAGCAAGTTCACCACTTCAATCCAAATTAACAATTGATTTGAATAAACGATAACTCAATCCTTAAGTACTTTTCATTCTATAAATATTAAGTCATATCTTAAGCGAGAAATCCATATAATAATCAAATGTTTGCCAAGTTTATTGAGAAAAAGTCCAAAACCATAAACAAATGGAAGAATTTCTCATGTTTTATCACACCTTGCTCAATCTTATTTATGGGTGAACAAGTTTATTTTATCACTCTATCAATTACTAAATGTTTTTTAGATGGTTTAGTTGTAATTCATACCAATAATAACTTTATTGCTTTTAGTCATTGCATCTGACTTACCCTGACAAGTTAGTGAGTCTTGTTTGAGTCTTTAGATCCAAAATGAACTTTATTTGCTATAACTAGTCATTTATGATTCGAGAGTTTGTGTGAATAATGAGAAAACCCCCGCAATCAGGAGTTCCTCATCACTAAAATTCTACGAATTGTTGGTCTAATTAAACACAATTTGTTTATAAATCAATTCCAACGAAATCTTCGTCAGAAAAATGAGTCACAGAAAGTTACCTTTCAAAGGTTCGGGTAAGTTTCAAATTAATACCAATGTGTTGTATAAATTGACTTTATTTCAAATGGAATTTCTTTCCAATTCATTGATTAAATAGTTTTGAATTAAATGACAAAAAATATAAATAATAATTAAAGTAAATGAGAAATAAATTTTAGGTTTAGTCCTGAATTGATTCAAACACTTTTCGAATATATTTAGGAAAGACTTATAGAACAGAGAAGAGGTTTCCCCGGATGTGTCTGATTGTGATGTATTTTAAACAATCGCTTATTGGGGAAGAGTTTACGGCAATGATAGCAACTTATGTTCGTTACTTTGGGAACATTCCTCCCATTGGTTTCCTTCGACGTATTGGCCATAAACCGCGACCTTTGCGGCAGATTCACGACTCGCCCCCCTTCCAGACGAATGTGTTGTGTTTTCTATGGATTATAGAATGAAAAAATGAGTCAAAATATATCGATTTATTTGAAAATAAGTCTTACATTTGGCGGAGATCTCGAAGACGAGGGTTCGCTCTTCGGTATTGAAATTGGTTTCAATTGAATATTACTCTTTGTGGTCACTCTTTGTGGCAAACAATTCATTTGACTCATATCGGGTCGGCTTTTCTTTTCGGAAACCCTCTTCCGATGGACAGAATCGCCGATTAGTTTTTCGAGCTGAGAAATAACCAGAGTTTTGGGGAAGTTTCGGACCACTTGAGTCATGGATGCGTTCATTATATTGTGGTCTTTGAGATGACTCATTGCCATCGCGTCCAGGTTTGGAACCCTTACTGATCTGTTGTTCCGCTTACAGGTCAGACATTCGTAGGGAAAGTAATTCAGGTGTTTATGGATATGAACACTGAATACGACGTCATTGTGTTGAGTGCACGGCATAGAGATGTCGGACAACTCACTGCCTATTAGTTTAATACAAACGGGACAGTTGTAACTACAAGAACAGGGCATTACTTTCTTAATCGACTTTTGTGACTCCAGGAACTCATTCACCCATTTGACCAGAACCTGGTCCTCACGAATCTCATAGTCAACGTTGTCTTGAGTGGTGTGCACTGACTGGTGGTGTGTCATAAGATGGTCGACATCCGAGAAACTCTGTTCACATATCTTACAGAGAACCGGATTATACTCCAAATGCTGTCCGTAATGAGAATATGCGTCCATTTTTGTAAAGTATTGGGTTTGAGAACAGAAAATACAGAAATACATCTCTTCTTCCGGTTCTTCCATATCATCGGAAGTGCTTTTGTCGAAAAGGCTTAGAGGAGACACATTTACCACAATATTACTGTCATTCGAATTGTTGTTACACTCGTTTAGATGGGGTGAAAGTCTTTGATCTTCTATGTCTTCAATGACATCCTCTTCTTCCTCTTCTTCTTCCTCCTCCTCCTCTTCTTCTAATTTGATTTCGACATTACTTTCATTCTTCAATTCATTTGGATTTTCCATAATATCGGAGAAAATCATATTCAAGTTGAGTGAACTCTCATCCAAAGAGACGGCATTACTACTACTTGTGCGGAACGGTTCGGGAGATGAACCGTATTTGAGAGCTTTTTTGACGGGCCGTCTCTCCAATTGCATTGAAATCCCAAAACCAGTCAAATAATTCTCAATAAATTCATCCAATTTAGGGATGGAAATAGTCTTTTGAAAGACTTGCCACCGCTCTTCGTTGTCGTCTATCTCTGGGTGTTTCAATTTGATATGACTGTGCGCTTTGCTCTCAAAATAGGCGACTAAGAACTCCTGACCCAATTGTCGGCATAGAATGCATTCGTACGGCAAATAACTCAAGTGTCTGTCAATTGAAATACAATAAAAGTTTAATAAAATGGGAAATAAATGGAAGACAATCGACAAACCGGTATAAGTGATCGATCTTTCTGTTTATAGTACATCTTCGCGGCTTATTCTTCGTTACATCGCTTTTCGTGAATATCAGATCACAAACAGGACAGCACTCGCGAGGAGGGAACGACCGAATGATGGTTGCCTGAGAGTAGAGGAACGACGAAATCCATTTATCGATAATCGGCTGTTCCTTCTTCTTATACTTTCCTTTGTTAGCCGCCGGATGTGATTCTCTGTGGTGTTTCATAAATGATTGGCAATCAGTGAGTCCTTCTCCGCATGTGAGGCATGCAATTGGATAGTAGTCGACATGTTTTTGAAGGTGTCTGTAGGCCTCCTCTTTATCCGAATACTTTTCGGGACAGAATATACAAAAATAGTTTACATTTTGTATAATTTGATCGGGAATTGCATCGAACTGAATGTCATTCATCTCTTCGTCGTCCATCATATCAGAGAACTGTTGGCTCAGAAACATATTTGGAATCTTTTGAATGACTGGTTTTGCCGCTACTTTTGGTACATTTTTGTTGATAAGACTGATTGGTTTGGGCCCTCCTTTTGAGCCTTCGTTTACTTTCTTAATAATGATTTGGTCGCCACTAATCAAATTGTTTTGTTTCGGGCGAACGCTCGGATTGGTTACCATCGGCTGATACCCAGTCCTTGCGATCGGTTTAAATTTGATCTCAACTTTTGCTTTGGAAGGACTCATTCGGTTGACTCCATTATTATTATTGCTTTGATTTATAACCTTTGAGTGAGGGCTGGCTTTCCGTATATTTAGAATAATATCATTTTTGTCGCTACAGATGGTAGTGTTCTTCGCTTTGTTTGGAACAGATTTGATGATACTTTGATTGTTATTATTAATGACAATCATTTGGGCCTCGATTTTAGGTTTTTTCGGTTTGGGTTCACTGACAACAGGAACCGCACTCGTGAACCGTTTTGGTGAGTGAGTCACTCTCTTTGAGCTCCTCATAGGCGATGTCGGTGTCGTCGGTGGCGGAGAGAGTGGTGTAATAGTCTTTTTGGAGCCCTGGGATACCGGTTGGCACCGGTTTTTGAAACCGTGTTCTATAAGACTCTCCAGTTTTCGTATTTTAACGCTTTTTATTAAAGACTCAAAGTTTGGATTTTTAGCGCTCATGGAATGGCTGTTCCTAATGTGTCGGGTTATTTCACTGAAATCGCATTTCTTGTGATATTTGCCGACTTTCTCGCAGTGGAAACACTCGAAAGGGTAGTACCGGAGATGACTGCAGACATGTCTCGACTCGTTTGCTGTCGACTGGTTTGCCGACCAATGAATATCTCCCTTTCCATACTCTATGTCATTATAAGTGCAAAGTCTGAGAAAGGACTCGCAAACAGCACATCCGGCGAACAGTTTGGTCGAACGGAACAGATCGGCATAAGTCTTGTCAATAAACTCGCTCTGGTAGGCGAGGAAGCGCTCGATCCACATCTCGATGAGACCCTTCTCTGACTCAAAGGCCTCGTCATTCTGAGCGTGACTTTCACCGCATTGTCTCTGATTATCACAATCTGGACAATAGTATAGACAATTCATGTGCTCTTTGTAGTGATTGTAAGCCTCGGATATTGTCTCAAAATTACTGCAATTCTCGCAAAAAATGCAAAAATATTTCGATATTTTTGAATCCATTTTTGTGATTAGTTTAGCGCCAAATCAGACTTTGATTTAATGTTTAATCAGAGAAACTGATTATAAATGACTTTTGTTTTTGTTATTGTTTTGGTTTCACTAATATTCTTGAATTCGCCGAAAATATTGTTTAAATACAATTTTGAGATATATTTACATACGTTGAGTGAGTCGACCGATGAGTGGTCTTCCGGTCAGATATATTGTCCGCCAATCAGTGATCAGGTGATGGATGACCGCACTTAGGCGTTCATTTACCCCAAGAGCATAGCGAACAGGTTAGATGAAAATTTCACTTTTTGGCCAAAAGAGTCGACTTATTTTCACATTTGATGTGAAGAATATATGATTAAAAGTAATACTTCTTAAGTAAAACAATGAACGGAAATGGAGTCAATGGTTGTTGTAGTGAATGACCGATCATTAGAGCTCTGAGGCTATGGCTGTGTGGAAGTCACTGCCTATGCCTCACAAATGTCTCCCAAATGTGCGGATATTAGGCTCGCAGTGAGCTATACGTCGAACCAATAGTCAGCCCTACCAGCGCTCAGACGCGTCAATTTCAGTGCTGCCCCTATGCCTGTGCTGTTTGTGCCCCAACAACGCGAGACGGGCGCGACTGGCATAAGGCATAGCTCTCTGCGGCTTAGCTTTGGCCTCAATCACACTCTGAGTGCGCCTCCACTCCACTCCACTCAACACAAGTCTCTCTCTCATAAAACTACACAAGTATTGCAGTCATGAAAAAATCGTAGGCTTTCCGCTATGTCTGCACAGCCCGAACACAGCCCTCAATACCATAAACAAGTTTTACGAGACTAGGATTTAACCAAAAATTTCTAAGCCTTGGGTTCTCCTATTCCTCGGGGGTTATCTTTTTGAGAAATAAAAAATGGGCGTCACTTAAATCATATGACCCCTGAATGATGGCCACTCCATTATACCCTCTCCATTATGGCCTTTCCATCAACCATTCTATACTCCGACAGACAAATCATTTCCAAGACATAAAACAATTGTTAAAATCAATTAAATGCACGAATTTTTGCATTCATGACATTTTGAGGGACAGATCATTATCTCATTTATATTCCTCGACTATAAATCAGTTGGAAGAATAAGCTAGCCATTTAGTGGTTAGCAAGGATATAGAACCGATATTTTGAGCATTAGATTACGAACAGTTCATATTAAACATATCTGGTTTGTTGAGGGTATGACTGGTTTACTAACATTTCTTATACCAGTCTATGAGTACCGATAAGACGCTAAACAGAAGCTATCGATCGTATGGTTTCAGACTTCAAACCATTCAGTCTTTGTCGCTATAATTGAGTTTTGGTTTATATTCATCCGTTGTTTGCATCGATTTATTCTTATGGCAATACTTCGGAAATTCTAAACTCAATCATTTCCGTTATATAATTGGATTGACCAAGCACAAAAATGCTCAATTCGTCGATTGTTATTGCCCTCAGCCCTATATACAAAATCAATAGCACCGACTCAGACCCCACTTATCGATAGCGCTTTAACTTATTGTTCGACGACAGAAGTCACCGATTTTAACTCACATCCAGATTACTCTTGTTCATTTCAGAGAGAACAGTGGAATATGTTGTCTCCAAAATGGGTTTCCATTACGATTATTACCAATATTTGCATAAATGTATGGAAAGTTGATGGATAAAAACATCCAATAGATCTATATTGGGGTAATACCAACAGTTTTTTTTATCTCAAATGAAACTTCAGTTGAAATAACAATTTTGGGAAATACGAGACTATTTCGGATTAAGAAATGAATTTTCGAAATCGAAAACAATTTATTCAAAATTTTGAGAAAATTAGAATCAAATGGAATTCATTTCTTTCTATTATTTTTGTCTTTGGATTTAATTTTGATATTTAGCTCTTTTGGGGCATCCCATGGATTTAATCCACTAATTCTCTTTAAATGGGAATTTTGTGACCCCTTCCCTTTCCTTATCCAAATCTAAATCTTTATTTAGGTATCAGGGTAAACGTGAATAAGCATAGTAACTAAAACAACTGTTGTTTTCTCCAATAGAACCTTATTTTTTCAAGATCATTTTCCTTGGTTCGGTTAACATAAAAATAAATGAGAATAAATTATGTGATTAATTATTCTGAATAATCATATGGAATGCCATTAGGAAGAGAAGGGTCACAATTGTGGTCACCGACGGGTATATACTGAGGGTTCCAATCAATTGAATAGTTGAGTCAATTGACTGATGTTTCGCTTTCAGAGATTTGCCAAATATTGATAACTTTGTCCCCAAACAGAATCAACAAAAAGTCCTCAACTTTTCAGAAACAAAAGTTTGATCGCAAATACATTTGAACTTTAAGATCATTTTCCTCTTTAAATATCTCGCTATTTTTGTCTCTCATATGAGATTTGTATTCTTTTATTGATTTCGCTTTTTAGACAATTTTTCAATTTTTGAGAACTTGTGTCCATTTCTCGCAATTATTATTTAAGACTCATTCAAGTTCATTCAATTTGGAGGAGATAAGCATGCACATTTCGAAGCAAAATCAGTATTTCAACAATTTGTTTGTACTTTTGATTTTGAGTGGAATTTCTGTTTTGGTCTAAAATTTAGACTAAATATTTGATGTCTCAAATATATATCAAATTTTCCACTCATTTTCAAATATAATGGAGCAAGCTTAACCTTGGTGAATTTATATTAATTTTAATCACCGTTACTAAGGGTTAGAAAGGAGAGACTTGTGTGAGTAGAATGGAGAGGGTTGGAGAGGAGTGAAGATGAGAGGGTCCGGTAGAGTGCGATACGTCATTGGTTTGACTCAAACCGCTTTTGAATGGCTTTCAATGCTTTCAAAACAATTGAAGTGAAGACGTCTTCAAAACAATTAATTTAAAGCAAAATCTGTTTTATTCAAAATTTATATCAATTTATTTGAATATTATTTTTATATATATTTTTTTATCGACTCTTAAATAATATTTTAATTGAAATGTATTTTCTCTGATTACTGACAATAATTAATAAGTGGATAAAATGGCGAACAACCCGACAGCCGGGCAGACGGGCGTCCAATCGGCCCAATCTGTGGATCAGGAGAAGATATACCAATGGATCAGTGAGTTGTCGAATGCCGAGACCCGAGAGAACGCTTTGTTAGAACTGAGCAAAAAGCGAGAGGTTGTGCCCGAATTGGCCACAATGTTGTGGCACTCGTTCGGTGCGATCGCAGCCCTACTCCAAGAGATAATTACAGTCTACCCGACTATAAACCCGCCGACTCTGACCGCCCACCAGTCAAACAGAGTGTGTAATGCTTTGGCGCTCTTGCAATGTGTGGCCTCACACCAGGAGACCCGCACAGCCTTCTTAGCGGCCAATATTCCTCTCTTTTTATATCCATTCCTTCACACGACATCCACTTCGAAGACCCGTCCCTTCGAATACTTAAGACTGACCAGTTTGGGAGTAATCGGAGCTCTGGTCAAAACCGACGAACAACAAGTGATTAACTTTTTGCTCACCACTGAAATCATACCCCTTTGCCTCAGAATTATGGAGAGCGGGTCAGAGCTGAGCAAAACTGTGGCCACTTTCATACTCCAGAAGATACTGTTGGACGAGACCGGCCTCTCCTACATATGTCAAACGTATGACCGTTTCTCACACGTAGCCATGATTTTGGGCAAAATGGTGTTGTCGTTGGCGAAGGAACAGTCGGCCCGACTTCTTAAACACGTGATTCGTTGCTATCTCCGCCTGAGCGACAATCCACGAGCCAGAGAAGCCCTTCGCCAATGTCTTCCGGATCAGCTTAAAGACAACACTTTTGTAAATTGTCTTAAAGACGACAAATCGACGCGCAATTGGCTCAACCAACTGCTTAAGAATCTGGAACAGTCTGCCGGACAACTCACACCTCAACCACAATAATGGCTTCTATTTGTCTCTTCAGACTATTCCTCTGGTATTTGATTATCGGTTTACTTATTTACTGTATTATAAAAACCCATTGTATTTAAATCGTCTGATTTTTTGACCGATTTTTTCAAAATTCAAAACATTTTCGGTTTATATATAATTTTTAGACTCAAATTGTTTTTCAGAATTTAATAAAATTTATTTTAATTATAGTTATCGAAGGCTTTCACTAATGTTTTGCCGATTTTCCCCATTTTATTGAATATTATTATAATTAAAATAATTGTAAAATAGTTTAAACTTTTGTTTTGTAATTTGAAGAAAAGTATTGGAATTAAAGATTGTCTTAAAATCAAATGAATTTGTGAGATATCTTCGAAAGCTGTCACCGAAATAATTTGCGATATCTGTGTCATTAAGTATTTATTAATAACTTGGTCTATATTCTCCTCAATCAAGGCTTTGGAAATTATTTGATTAAGACTTTGCACTCTTTTGGCATCAAATACTACTCCGATAACAGTTCGCAAAACACATAAATAGGGCCAACGTTTGGTGAGTGCCTCAAATGTAAAGCCAGTGATGGGTTGCCGTTAATCCTCGGGTAGTATAACAGTATTTGTGAAAAGGCTTACAATGACTTTGAGGCACACAATCGTTTGCCAACTATTGCATCACAAATACATTGGCTTTTGATGTTGTGTTCAGTCAATTGAGTCAACGCTTAAAATACATCAAATGTTAAACTCATTCATATTTTATTGCGTTTAATCAAACATTTCACTTATTATTCATTTATTCGACACTTTATTAAATCAATTAAATAAGCAAAACATAAAACACTTGTTTTTGTGAATAACTAAATTGATAGCAATTCACGAGTTTTCGTATCATTTTGTTTAATGTTTTCATTCATTGAGTAGTCTTTTGACTCGTTTTTCAGATTAAACCAAAACTTTTCCATCGATTCAATGAAATGATTGAATCAAATATAAGCGAATTCTGTATTATTTGTGAAAACATTTTCAGATAATTTGATTGAACCAATTGGTGGTCAGTGTTGACAACGATGTTGTCTTCATTGGTCGCGTGGGTTCTCAACTCATATATCGGTGAATACTTCGGTAATGTCAATACTGACCAGTTATCCATCGCTTTACATAACGGTATGACAATTGACAATATCATCACAATTGTCCTGATTTTGGTTTTAATTTTCAGGTGAAGTCGAATTAGAAGGACTTCCGCTTCGAAAGGATGCTCTCAAACATTTGGGACTTCCTCTCGAAATAATCAATGGTTTGCTTATCTCTATATTTAATCACAATTAGAATCCCTTTCTTTTAAATAGGATTTATTGGAAAAATTAGTCTTAAAATCCCTGTCTATCGGCTTAAGAGCGAGCCGTGGGTTATATCAATTGACGAACTGTTCCTAATCGGGCGCCCGATCACCGATTTTAGTGTAAGCCTTAAATTGAATTTAAATGAAATTCAAATTTATTCACTGTTTGTGTATCCCTTTATTCAGTACAATGAAGAGGAAGAAACCAAAGACCAACAAAACCAGAAGATATCTCAATTGGACTCAACTGAGTCGCGATGGAAAGCCATTCACGACTCGGCAGAGAAGGAGTCGCAGTCTTATTACGCCTCCTCTTACTTTTCGTGGCGTAATTATGGCTCCAATTTTGTGACAAATATCGTTGAAAATGTTCAGCTGAGGATCAGATCCGTTCACATTAGATATGAAGATAATTCAACGATCGCTGGCCTTCCTTTCGCGGCCGGAATCATAATTAAAGATCTGTCGGCCCACAGCACAGATGAAAATTGGGTTCCAAAATATGTTACGAGAGATAACTCGGATTATATGCGAAAATTAGTCGAATTGCAGGGATTTAGCGCTTATTGGGACACAAATACAAAACTATTCAGTCATTTGGAGTTATCAGAAATGGTTAAACTAATGCGCTCTCATTTAGACCGGAGCTCAGACTTTAATGGTATGCCCACTGATCACGAGTACATTCTGGCGCCCGTCAGTGGCAAAGCATACCTCAAACGGAACTGTTCTGAAAAGCCATTGACTTCGAGATCAACGCCGCGTACAGTAATAGACCTGCAGTTGGATCAGGTGCCCGTCCTCTTGACTGCTATTCAATACAAGCATATAATGGAGTGGAGTATAGCTTTCAATAGAGCCAATACTCGCTGGAAATACCGCAAATGGCGTCCATTGGTTCCAATCAGTGGAAACTCAAAGCTTTGGTGGAAATTCGCAATCGATTCACATTTACATCCCTTCAGAGAGAAGAAAAGCCGACGAAACCCGAGTTTTATGAGTAAAAGGTGTCGGGATATCGTCCAATATTGTGACGTCTATTTCGAGCACATTTTACACCCGGAATCATTTACTCGCGAAAAGAGGTTAATTAAAGAACGCATTGAATACGAACTCTCTTTTGAAGAGATCTGTTGTTTGCGAGAAATAGTATTTTCAAAGTGTTATATAAGTCAACAAAACAGTGAACCGCAGCCAACGGATGGCAACTATTTGTCTTTGAACTACTGGTTTCCCAATTGGTATGCCGTTCCCAATGGGGATGACGTCAAATCAAATGCTGACTCTGAAGATCTGAACAGTGATGTGAACAGTTTAAGTGATAATAATAGTGAGACCAGTGCTCCAAATCTTCAAAGGCATAACTCTTTTGATGATTTGACAAAACTGACGAATATTGACGACATTTTTGTCACCCGAGACGCAGTCTTCGGACAATTGAATTTTTCGATAACCAACGCTTCTTTTGCTTTAATGACTTTTTCGGACAATCCTTCCTCTCCTACATTCACTTCTGAGAAACTGACCAATAATTTAATGGAATTTGAGTTTTCAAAAGTCAAAATCGGAATAGAAATCTGTAATTCCAGTCTCTGTAACGACGAGACCAACACCTGTACCGAAATCGTGACATATCGGAAACCAAAGTCCAATCAGTTGTCGACGGAGTCGAGTATTCAGTTCAATCTTCTCTTCGAATGTCATTATCTAAATTTGGTTCTTTTGAGGACTAGTAGTGCTATAATTGCAGACAATGACGCCTCTAAGTTGGCCACCGCTTCACTTAACGGGTGTCAAATCACTATAAAAGTCTGTTCCAATGAGATCGGAATCGATGGCAAACTGGATGGCCTTCAAGTGATAGATTTGGTCACCGATCAGTTGAGTAATAAACACAAACGTGTTGTGAGTCTCGGCCGCGAAACCCCTCTAAATGACTCATTTTCTGAATCAAAAATATCAAAAATGCTTGAAATCAATGACGAAAAAGCGCTCTTCTTCTCCATTCGGCGCCTCATTAATGAGAATATTCTCAAAATAAATGTGGAAATGGCGTCCCTTTTATACGTCCACTCCAGTAGATTAGTCTATGAACTGACTCTCTGTTCACAACATCTCAGGAAATATATGACTGTATTCTCCGAGAGAGTGAAGGCCGCGGCCACAGAAGTCGCCTTAGGAATGGTCACCAAATCCAAGTCAATGATAAATTCTCGTTCAAAAAATTCTGGTCATTATATCGAAGACTTTCGGCTCAATGTTTATCTTCAAACTCCGGTTATAATTCTTCCGACGTCTCCTTCCAGTTATGAAGTAATTGTCAGTCATTTGGGACACATTTCCCTAAAAAATCACATTTGTTCCGACTTTCGTCAGTTCCGAAATGGAGGCCAAAGAAATCACGTGATATTCGCCGAAATTCGCGACCTAAGTGTCTATTCACTCGACTGTTCCAAAAATATAAGAAAAGGAAATCATTCAATGAGTTTAAGTGTCGAAGAACTTTATTCCTGCAAACCGTTCGGTATTTCTATACTTCAGGAAACAATTATTGAAATTAGTGTCGAAAACAAGAATATTATTCCAAAGATGGATAAATCGGTGGATGAGTGCGGTCTGAATGCAGTGACAGCAGTCAGTTCTGCCAATGATTTGACGGCAAATAAGTTCTCAATCCTGAGCGCAAAGTCACACAATTCTCACAAAGAACTGGTCCTAACATTTGATATCCCAAACATCAATCTTCGCCTTTCATATAATGATGTCCTTATGTTTTGGCACATATTTAACTCACTTACATATAATCCTTACCACTCTTTCAACTATATATCCAATGATAGACAAAGACATCATTCAACAGATGGTATTGCGTTGTCTTCGAGTATCAAACAGTTGCAGATTCTGGGCTTCGCTTATGACGATTGTGTTAAAGCACTTGAGACTTGTGGAGGAAATATAAGTGAGTCGGCCCTCTGGTTGACCCGAAACGTCAGACATCCCAAGTCAGACAAAACAGGAGACAATCTCTTAATCAGCACTCGTTCACAGAATCAGTCCATTTATTCAAAGTTTTCTGTAATCGAAGTCCGAATTCAAAACGGAACCCTTTGTCTGATAGACGACTGCAATGAAACAGACGTTCCTCTTCTGGAACTCAATACCAAAGACTTCCGACTTATGCACCACAATAGCGATCAACTTAAAGAAGGCTTCTCTCAAATGGCATTCTCTTGTGATTACTTTAACAGCGCTCTGTCGGGTTGGGAGCCATTCATAGAGGACAGCAAATTCCAGTTGAGTTGGAATGTCATCGAACGGCCCTTTCATATAAAGACTTTGGACACTCACACAAAGAAAATCGCGTTTCAGTTCGAAGTCAAGGAATTGTTTAATATTAATATAAGCAGTCATTTCGCGGAACTCATCAAAAATGTCACCAAATCCTGGATCGAAGACATAAATAACTTCATTAATATGTGTCCATCGAAACGGACTTTTAGACACCGAACGCCTTTCATTCCGTACGCCATTAAGAATGAAACGGGTTGTCGGCTCCGATTCTATTTAGTTGAGGACTCGAACCAAAACGAAACATACGCCCAAAAAGTAGCCCATTCTGTGTCGAAATCCGAACCGAATTGGATTTGTGTTGAACCAAACGAAACGACTCCTTTCAGTTTTGATTCCATATCGAAAACATGGGTCAAAACGAGACACTCTGACTCTCATATGGAAAAGAGTCATAAAATATGTGTTGCCGTCGATGGCTGGAAGAGTGTATTTCCCGTCACAATCAATAGGGTTGGAATCTATTTCCGTGAGGCTGAGTCTGAGATGTATACCAACCAAACGGCGCGAATTGTTTTCTCAATAAATTTAGAACCGAAGGCAAGAAAATTAGTGACCATTCGTTCGGCTCTTCTTATATCAAACCAAACCTCGAATGCAATCGAATTAATGTTTCAAAACACAAACGAAAGTCTTTATATCAGTTCAAAGGCAACACTTCCGGTGCCGTTACGCTTAGTCCGCAATAAAATACAAGTCCGTCCCTGTGATGTAGGCGTCAATGTATGTCAGGTTCCACTTAATTGGGAACACGTCCGTCGATGCGATGAAACCACGTCTGAGCTTCAGATATGTACTCCGTTCGCAGTGACCCGAAACCAACATTCCTCGTATTCAACGGCTTCTTCGTATCGATATTGTGTTTTAGTAGAAAGAAATAGATTTCCATTAGATGTCGGCGCTCAGGGACCGGGTCTACAGTCTTACAGAGCCCAACCCGGGCACACCATAACTCTGGTGCCGCCCTTGAAGTTAACAAATCTTCTGCCCTATGAGTTGCGATTCCACATATCCGGCACTGCAGTCATCGGAACCATTAAACCGGCGGAAGAGATATCCATTCATTATGTCAACCCTTTAGAACAGTTCACAATTGAATTTTCAATGGAGAACTTCCCCAACTGTCGGCCCCTAATTATAAACCCGGGCGCGACTCGTGATTACGTCACGCATTTGGATCTATTGGATAACCGAAAACGTCTTCTAATTTTACACGCATTGGTCTCTTTAGTGAGCGGTTCCACTTCTGCAATGGTTGTCAATATATACTCTCCCTATTGGTTCATCAATAGGACGGGTTTACCAATCGTTGTCAGACAGGACGGGGCTAATGAGGCGGCCGGACAGCTGGCAGAACATGAAATCGCAAGGAGTATATCTCCGCTACTCTTTTCGTTCTCAGATCCAGACTTTCCTCATATGTGTTCACTAAGGCTCGGGAGGTCTAAAGGACAGAACCCCCGCTGGTCTAACACTTTCTTTTTGGAAAAAGGAATGTGTTTTAGAAGACTCCGAGTCGGACAGAGCGACCCTCAGAAGCCGGACATTGTCTATGAGTTTGGAATCGACATAAGGAATGGAAGGGATCGGTATCGCGACACCAATATAGTGACGATAACACCGCGATATCAAATCGAAAATCTGAGTTCCTATCGGTTAGAGTTCGCACAGAAATGTATGACAAGTGGAGAGACTTCTGAACAGCAAAATGTTATCAGTATTTTACCGAAATCTAATGTCGCGTTTCATTGGCCGCGAACTGATAGGGACCGACTCCTGTGTGTGAAAATCGCATCGATTGCAAACAGTTTCTGGTCGGGCGGGTTCGCAGTCGAGCCCTCGACTTCATTTCACGTCAATATTCGCGATGAAT